>JABUQX010038234.1:10000-20000 GCA_015478945.1 Trachelipus rathkii
TACAGGCTTTATTATGTATGATCTTATGCTGCTCTTTTAAAAGAGATAGCTTTAACAGATCTTCGAACTGCAGAATTTTAAGTTTTTTAAATAAAGGTGTTGTATGATCATAGAAGCTTCTAGCAGCGCTTAGAAGTCGTATAAAACGTTTTTGCATAGTTATAAGCGGTTGAATAACTGATTTATTTGCTATGCCGTATATTGGGAGACAATATAGTAAATGTGGATGCACATGAGCATTATATATCTTTTTCAGTATATATAGAGGAATGTATTTTGCTAATTTGACTAGTATATACATGTACTTTGCTAGTTTACTCACTAACTGTTTAATATGTTCTTTAAATGTTAATTTTTCATCAACTATTACCCCAAGTATTTTTGCATATGTGTCTCTTTTCAGTTCAACTCCTTTTATTTTTATGTTGAAATTATCAGTTATAGTTTTATTGCTAATAAGAATGTATGAAGTTTTTTGTACATTTAGTGTAAGTTTGTTGTAATCGACCCATGTTGCAATCTTATTTAATGTGTCTATCGTTTTCTCTGGTAGGATGTTTGGATCTTTATCACTTATTAATATTGATATGTCATAATAATAATAATAATAATAATAATAATAATAATAATAATAATAATAATAATAATAATAATAATAATAATAATAATAATAATAATAATAGCAATGATACTACTTACTACTACTGACTACTGACTTACTACTCTAACATGTTTTTCTACTACTACTACTAATAATAATAATAATAATAATAATAATAATAATAATAATAATAATAATAATAATAATAATAATAATAATAATAATAATAATAATAATAATAATACAAGGAAAAGCTACATCACACTCATTTTTATATAAATTTTGTTGTTTGTTTTGTTTTAGATTTAGTTGATAGTCTTTTAACATGTTGAGCTTTGATGGGCATACCACATCTACTCTGACACGATTTACCCATATATGCAAAGTATAATAAACTAGTATTTTAAAAATTTCCTTTCATTTAAATAATAGTATAAATAAATATGCTCTACCATCTTAGCTTTAAAAATATGTAGTAGTTTCTATCCATGTGAAGCTCATTTTGGGCATTTATTTTGTTATTTTTATATTATTTTTTGTTTTCCGAACGAACTTAAAATTTCATATTTCAACTTAATATTCTATCACTCAATATTTCAAAACTCGACATTACAAGTTACAACATTTCATTTCTTATTTATAATGAAAGAAATATTCTTGGTTTATTAATAATTTAAAAAGCTTCTGCTTTAACATTGGAATGAAAAAACGTAAAAAAAATGTATTAATAAAAACTGAAATAGATGAAAATGATATCAGAGATAAGACATTTATATCTAATGATTTTATTGATCTCTACGAGATTGAGTGTTATAACAAAAGAATTTTGTTAACACAACACACACACACACACAAACACACACACACACACACACAACACACACACACACACACACACACACACACGACACACACACGTATATATATATACTATATATATATATAATATTTATATATATATATATATACTATATATATATGATATATATATATTATATTATATATATATATAACATATATATATATATATATATACTATATATATATATTATATATATATATATATAATATATTATATATATATATATATTATATATATATATATATATATAATATATTATATATATATATATATTATATAGGACCAGTTACGTTTACCGAATCCAAAATGTTTTAAATTTTTTAAAACAAAAAATTATTTAACTAAAGGAATACCCAAGGGTAAATCGCAAAGATGGCAGGAGTCAAGGTGGGGTCATCTGCGCCTTGCCGGGGGAACGACAGGGTAGGACTATTCCCCCCTCCGGGGAGGGTTTCCCGGAACCCCCGCTCTTTTGGTATTTGGGTGTCGCGAGGGTTCCTCCGTCCTCCGCCCCTCCCATACGGGGTATGGGAAAACGTCCCCCCCTTTGTCCCCCGTCGGCTTCGAGCCCACCAAATTTTTTTTTTTTTTTTTACATATTTGTAATAAGCTTTATACGCTGATTATCCAAATATGAATTGGTGGTTTCAGTAAGTGTGTACTTTTAGAGATATTCTATTTATGAAAAAAAAATGTTTTTTTGTTTTTTTTGTAATAAGCTTTATACGCCGATTCCCAAATATGCAATTGGTTTTTCTGTAAGTTCGTACTTTTCGAGATATTTCATTTTTAAAACAATATTTAACAAAAAAGTGATTTTTAAAAATTATTTAAAAATTAAAATATATATTTTTGAATCAAGTCCGTTACCACTGAAATTCATTGTTGGTTCATATCTAAAAGTGAGCATATATTAAAAAAAAACACAAAAAAATTCAAAAATTGGGACCATATGGCTAAAACATGAAAAGGGCCTATTATATATATTATTCTATATTATAATATAATATAATATAAAATATATACTATAATATATATATATATATATATATATATATATTATATAATATTATATATTATAATATATTATATATAATATATATATAGAGAGAGAGAGAGGAGAAGGAGAGAGAGAGAGAGAGGAGAGAGAGAGAGAGAGAGAGATTTTTTTAATATATCGGTCATATTTTGTATGATATTTTTCTTTTCTTTCTTTGACAACTTTATTTCTGGTTGTAAATTTTGATGGAACAAACATCAAAAGAAAAACTAGCAAATGTTTCCAGATTCTGAACATAAAAATTCCACAGAAAAAAAGAATTTCCTCAATTTCAGTCTTTTTAACCAAAAATTAAATTTAAGAATAAATAATTTTTCATACGGAAATTCCCATGATGAAATCGTACACGCATGAAACAAGAATCTGGCTCAACGTTTCATTTTTTTGAAAATCTGCTATAAAAATGAAAATAAATTGAGCTAAAAAATATTGAAAATAATGAAAAAATAAAAAAAACTAAAACTCTGCCAAAAAAAACAAAACAAACTGATTTTTTAAAAAATAATATTTATTATATATATATATATATATATATATAATAATTTATATATATTATATAATTATTATATTATTATAATATATATATATAATATTTAATATAATATAATATATATAATATATTATATATATTTAGTATGTAGGACCTGTTTGTATGTTTTATCGAAACTTTGTTTTCGCGTCAGTTTTGGAATATTTTTTTTGGTTTTTTTTTAACATATTGCTAGTTATATGACCCTAACAGTCAATTTAAGTGGTGACGGACATGATTCGAAAATTATGATAGGACACAGTTATGTTTTTTACGACTCCGTCAGTTTACATTTTTTTTTTTTTTTTTAAATATAGGAATCAGGACCAAGTGTAGTCCGCAAAAATTATAAGCCTTCGGGATCTCTCGCCCTTCCGGGGGAAAGAACAGGGTAGGCTATTTTCCCAACACCTCCGTGGAGGTCCGTCCGGAACCCCCGCGTTTGGTATTTGGTGTCCGCGGGGGTTCCTCTGCCCCTCCCCTACGGGGTATGGGAAAACGTTCCCCCTCTGTCCCCCGTCGGGCTCTCGAGCCCCAGCCTAATTTTTTTTTTTTTTTTTCAACACAGCGTACTTATGTAAAAAATATATTACGTTTAATTCCAAGCCTCTTAACTCCATGCTGTCTTAGTAAGTGTGTAACTTTTCGAGATATTTTTCATTCAATTTTTTGAATTTTTGTTTTTTATAATAAATGCTGAATTTTTTAATAATTATTTAAAAATAATTTTTCGAACTTTTGAATCATGTCCATCCCACTTGAAAATCCTTGTTAGTATCATATACAAGCAATATGTTAAAAAAAAAAACAAAAAAAACTAACTCAAACTGGACGGGTCGAAGTGATTTCGGCCTATATATATATATATATATTATATATATATATAAATATATATATATATAATATTATATATATATATATATATAATATATATATATATATATATATATATATACTACTATAAACGGCGGATAAGAAAATGAAAGGTAACGACAAAAATTTTGTCATTTAAAAATATCTTTGGAGAAAATTCTAAGGAAAATTGTCTCATTATATTTACGCGCGAAAAAATCTATTTTCATAGGGTAGGTTAGCAGTCAAGGTTGGAGATTTTAGTTTTAGGTATTATGCTTTTGGTACGTTTATGTAAAATTCTCTTCACAAAATCAAACATGATTTTCGTTAATCACAGTGAGCAATATTTTAATATGTGTGTGCAAAATTTCAATTTAAAAAAAAACTTCAAACAGATGTATTTAAACTTTCCGCCAAAAGCGCTCTCTCTCTCTCCTTCTCTCCCTCTCTCATTCTCTCTGCTATATATAATAGTAATATTATTATATATATAATATATATATATAATTATATATATATATATATATATATATATATATAATATATATATATATATATATATTATAGGAAAAAGCTCTTTAAAACGCTCGCTTACAAAACTGTAGAAATAACTGATACGAAATTAAAGTTTTTTGATAAATTAATTAAATTGTTTCTCGAAATATTCGAAAATATGTTATTTCATTAGTAGTTGGGTGCGGTGCGGTGCATGGTGAACTCATTTTGGTGCTAAAATTCCCTGTTCTCAATCAACCTTAAATTATATACATAAAAAAGGCTAACGGAAAACTGGTCAAATTTAACAACTCAATGTTCTATAAGGTGGAGGATCTTTATTCAATCTTCGTCTAGAACTCTAGATAAGTTAATATATGTGAATCTGAATACGAGTACGAGGCTGTCAATTTTCTTAAATAATGGAAAATGAGTCAAGGAGATTTTTATACCTCTCTCCATCAGCGGGATTCGAACACTGGAGTCCGCGTCGCTGAGTTAACAGTAACCGGGAGCTCTATCCACTAGGCCATCCACGTTCCCAAAAAAGAGCGCTTTAAGTCTAGCTTATAAAGTCCCCGGTCTTCTCCTCTATAATTGCAGAGTACTCAAAGGATTATTATTACACATGAGAGAGTTTGAAATATATTTTGTGTAAGTAAACGAGGATTAGTTTAGAAATAATATCTGAATCAAAGTTATTGTTTTAAAATAATTCAAAAAGACACTTATTTCGATATTAATTTCCATTTAATTAATTAATTCAATATATTGATTCATCCAGTTCTCAATAGGTGATGACGTCACTCACCTCATCTTTTTTTCTACCTCAATTTACAATGCAGATATTTTTAATTTCTTCACTATAGGCTCTCTTTTTAAAATTAAGACTCCCTCCCTCCACTGCTGCAGTCAGGTGTTGTCTATAATTACAATATTTCCTATTGTTTACAAGATTTTAGGCGACTCAGGAGTGAGGAGGACTCACGCGTGTGAGTATAAGGGAGTCGGACCCAGAACAGATTGCTACCTTATCTTCTAATCTCTCCCTATGCTATTCATTCACATTTTCAAAAATTCAATTGCCTTATACTCCTAATAACTTCCTCATACTTTCTAGAACCAACAATTGATATAAATATCAAAGAGTCCCTCAATATAAAACAATTTCAACCTTCATTGAACTTGTACTATTTTTCACATCCTCCACTGATAGCCTAATTTTAATACTCAAACCTGGTTACATAATACTTAAATTCACAAATATCTAACTTTTTATAATTTCCAACCAATCTATTTTTCAGGCCTAAAGTAATCCTTTCCTCATTATACTCTACCACACAAAAATGATCACAACTAAGTTCTTCTCTTACAGTAAACGTTCCTTGCTATTTTATACTTGATGTTGCCATTATTATTATTATTATTATTATTATTATTATTATTATTATTATTATTATTATTATTATTATTATTATTATTATTATTATTATTATTATTATTATTATTATTATTATTATTATTATGCGATCTTAGATTTTCGAGGAATAATTGAATAAATAAATAAATGAATAAATAAATAAATAAATAAATAAATAAATATATTTATGAATTGTAAATAAAAAAACAAAAACTTTAAAATTTAAGGTTTTTATTATTATTATTATTATTATTATTATTATTATTATTATTATTATTATTATTATTATTATTATTATTATTATTATTATTATTATTATCGTCTGCCAAGATATTTGATGTTACCCTTGATTATAAGCTTTCTTTCAAAGAACACATAAATAGTCTTATTAGTGAACCATCCGCATTCTTTAAGATAAGAAGTTTTGTTTCAAAATATATTTTAAAAAGCCTTTACTATAGTCTTGTTTATCCTCATCTACTATACAGTCTTTCAGTATGGGGCTGTGTAGTGAATACTTGCTACAACCTCTAATCATTATGTCAAAAAAATAAAATAAAAAATAGTACGTGCAATATCAGGGCCTCAAAACTACCGTGAACGCACAACCACACTTTTTAAAAATTTGGCTATGCTAAAACTTCATGATATCTATACCCTTACAGTAAGTAGTCACATCTTTAAAGTCACAAATGGAACTGAAATGATCTTTTGACTAACATAATTGTACAGAACCAAACTTTGAGAACAAACAATCTCCGTAGTACAAATTCCCTTACCCTATCCTAGACAAAGCAAAATTCACCCTAACGAAATCTCGGAGGGCCATCTCATATAAGGGTATAGATGAAAGGAATAATCTCCCTAAAATTGTTCAAGAATTCCTCCACCATTGGGTTTTCGTAGAAATATCAAAGGCTTCTTATTATCAAAATACTAACGCTCACATTCCTATCTTCATTAGATGTTATTTCCACAACTAATGGTGATAATTTATGTTTACGAATATTATTATTAATTGTTAACATAGTTTTTCTTATTATTAAAAACGATAATGTTGATAACGATTTGATGTTATGAGTACCAATTTTATTATTATTATTATTATTATTATTATTATTATTATTATTATTATTATTATTATTATTATTATTATTATTATTATTATTAGTAGTAGTAGTAGTAGTAGTAGTAGTAGTATTAGTAGTAGTAGTAGTATTATTATTAGTATTATATGACACATTTGTGAGGTTACTTTATATGTTGAATTTTAAATTTTTCTTGGCTATGACATCGCTTTATTATATTGTGGAATTATTAACAAAATATTTATAATAGCCATTCCCACAAATTAATTTCATTTCTGCCTGAAGATGCCTCGAGTTCGGAGGTGAAATATTGCAACAATATACAAGTCTTCATCAAAGCTCTTAAGTCCTGAAGAAATGATCTCGACAGGAATAGTTTTCTTCTTAGCTTTCAAAGGAAAGAGAATCCGACGAAGCGACTCTGAGAGGAAAGTCCGACACTCTTACCTTTTGAACCTCCTGGATGGCTGTAAGCCCCTACTTTAGAGTTGTTCGGACTTATGGACACCCTTTCTGAGGAGTGGATATGATTTTTCTTCTGGAGAAGTTTAGACGAAATATTTTCTGTTGTGTCTTTTTATGGAACTTTTTTGACACATTTGTGAAGTTACTTTATATGTTGAATTTTTATTATTATTATTATTATTATATCGCTTTATTATTATTATCATTATTATTATTACTATTATTATTATTATTATTATTATTATTATTATTATTATTATTATTATTATTATTATTATTATTATTAAAAGTTTTTGATTTTATTTCCAAAGTTCTAAATATTTATTTTTGTACATAATTTAATTTCCTTAAAATAATCTTTGAAAATAGTTTACAGAAGAAGAAGATATATTTATTTAAATTTCCCGACGCGTTTCGTCTCTATACTTGAGACATCTTTGAGTACTCAGCAATTATGGGATGAGAAAACCGGGTGCTTTAAAAACTACGCTTGAAGCGTTCTTTTTTGGGGACGTGGATGGCCTAGTGGTTAGAGCATCCGGTTATTGTTAACTCTGCGACGCGGAGTCAATGTGCGAATCCCGCTGATGGAGAGTAAAATCTCCTGTGACTCATTGTTTAAATGAATGAGTCACAGAGAATACTCCCTCAGCAGTAAAAGTGGGGTTACATAGTTAACAATAACCGGATGCTCTAACCACTAATAAAATTTAATGTATTATCTGTCAGACTAAATATCATTTGATTTAATTATTATATATCAATTTAAAGACTCATTCTCTTACAAGAAATAATCCTCTGAAGATGTCTCAAGTATGGAGACGAAACGCGTCGGGAAATTTAAATAAATATATCTTCCTGTAAACTATTTTCAAAGATTATTTTAATTAAATTAAATTATGTACAGAAATAAATATTTAGAACTTTGGAAATAAAATCAAAAATTTTATATTATTATTATTATTATTATTATTATTATTATTATTATTATTATTATAGTAGTATTAGTAATGGTAGTGGTGGTGGTAGCAGTTTTATTATTATATTATTACATAATAGTTATTATTATTATTATTATTATTATTATTATTATTATTATTATTATTATTATTATTATTATTATTATTATTATTATTATTATTATTATTATTTCCCGTACAATCTTATTGCATAATATGGAGATAATATCGAGTTAATTAGTAGTTGTAGTAGTATTGGGGTATTGCTGGTACGATTATCATCGTCATTATTATTATTATTATTATTATTATTATTATTATTATTATTATTATTATTATTATTATTATTATTCACTATTATTTTTTATTATTTATTATTATTATTATTATTATTATTATTATTATTATTATTATTATTATTATTATTATTATTATTATTATTATTATTATTATTGCTGTCATTATTATTGTTATTATTATTATTATTATTATTATTACTATTATTATTAATTATTATTATTATTATTATTACTATTATTATTATTGTTATTATTATTATTATTATTATTATTATTATTATTATTATTATTATTATTATTATTATTATTATTATTATTATTATTATTATTATTATTATTATTATTATTATGATACCATTAATAATAATAATAATAATAATATAATAATAAATAATAATAATAATAATAATAATAATAATAATAATAATAATAATATAATAATAATAATAATAATAATAATAATAATAATAATAATAATAATAATAATAATAATAATAATAATAATAATAATAATAATAATAATAATAATAATAATAATAATAATAATAATAATTGTATTTAATATTTGTTTCTAAACTTTGTAAGCGATACCATTTATTTCCTAGATTTGTTAAACGGGAAATCAATGTGTGTGTGTGTGTGTGCAAGGGTGTGTATAGGTGTGTGTGTGTGTGTGTGTGTGTGTGTGTGTGTGTGTATGTGTGTGTGTGTGTGTGTGTGTGTGTGTGTGTGTGTGTGTGTGTGTGTGTGTGTGTGTGTGTGTGTGTGTGTGTGGTTTTACTTTGGAATGCTGCATTTGTATTTTGAGAAGTTAAAGTAGGTTTATTATTCGTAAACTGCAATTTTGTTTTTATTATATACGTGTGAAGTTTTTTTTAAAATGCAGGTCATATAAATCGCTCGTGAGTATGAATAAAAAAATGACAGCCAAAAAAAACGTAAGATTTTTTTTTTTTTTTTTTAAAAAATCTATAAAGGTCACGAATATCCACAAGTGGTTGTAAAAATTAGCTTCTGCTTACGTTATCAAAATTTTTGAGATAGATGTCGCTTTGTTTATTGAGCCAAATTTTTTTTTTCAATTCTATTCAAGTGTTCGGTTGTGAAAAAACAAATATTAGATCAATACTTTCTAATAACAGCTGCAAGGGTCTAGAGGAGTGACTATTAATACGCTGTTATCATACACATACTGTGTGTATGCAGACATGCATCACACCTCAAACTAAATTTATGGAGATTAGTTTGTTTTACACCAGTTAACCTTATATACAGATAGATATAAATGCTTTACAGTTTACACTATAATAAAAATAAGTTTTTTAAGTAGCTTCACACCACTAACTGCTCGCGGAAAGATAAGTTGC
>JABUQX010038234.1:27500-52868 GCA_015478945.1 Trachelipus rathkii
AATAGTAATAATGAATATAATAATATATTAAATATTATTTATTTATATATATTGAAATAGTAGAGGTGGAGTGAGGGGGGAGGGGGGGTGAGTACCTATTAAGGCTAATGGAATTAGTGAGTAATATTATCATTATATATATATTTACTGTGAATGATGGAGTAAGATTAATGATGTCTGGAAGATAATATATTTATTTTATTAAAATTATGATTTTTTTAATCATTCTTGGAGAGACAGTTTGAGTTTTTTCTTTTTTTATTTCTCACTATTTTTACTTTTTTACTTTTTATTTTTTACTTTTTTTATTTTTTTTATTTTTTTTTATATCGTATTTAAGTATTTGAAAACGCGTGGAGAGGATTGTCATTAATCTAAATATAATTTAATCATGTGTTGTGCAGTTGCCAATTTTTGGAAATTATAATATATTAATATTATATATATAATGAGTTTATATAGTTTTCATTTTATCGACTATAGTACATTACAATTTTTTAGGAAAAAGGATTTTTTATATATATAATTTTCTTATATTTTATATTCTTAATAGTTACAACTTGGAAATTTAGAAGATATTATGGTGGGAGCTGAATATTTTATAAGTAATTATATATATATAATATATATTTGTAATTATCAGTTAGTATATAAAAATAAAAAAAAAAAATATATATAAATTAAAACATACTTAATATTACTTAATATTAATATAATATAGGTTTATATATTTACTAATTTGGAATTATTATTTAGATATTATATATAATATGTAATAATATATATATAATATATTATAATATATATTATATTATATATATTTATTAATAATGATTTAAAATATGGTTGTAATAGTAATGAATGATAGATATATTGAGGCATAGTGATAGTTAAATATTATTTAATATATATAATATATATATATTAATATAATATATATATTGAAGTCTCACGAAGTTTTATTATTTAAATATGATTTTTATATTATATTAATTATATATTATTTAATTTATATATATTAAGAGGATGGATTTAAAACTATATTAATACGTTTATTAATAATTATTATATGAAAATAATTTAGTAAAGATAGTATAATATTATTAATAATGTTTAGAGTGGATTAATATACGTAATAAATCGGTATGAGGGGTAGGGGTATGATATAATGATACTATTTAGTAATAGTGTAATGAATTATATATATATGGGTTTATTTAAGTTAATTAGTTAAGAGAAGGGGGGGGCCACCCCCCTAAAAAAAATTTTATTATTTTTTTTTTTTTTTTTTTTTTAATAAATTTAATAAGAGGGAGGAATAAGATAATAAATAAATAATAGAAAACGTAGTTAATTGTAATATGATATATTATATATCTAAATTAGGGTATTTGTTATGTATATAGGTTATTATAGATATATATTAATTAATTTAATATATTAATGTGAATAACGATGAGAATGAGAGTATTCATTTTAAAACTTTCCCCATTCCCCCCCCCTATATTATATATATTATATATATATATATTTATTGTTATATTATTATTTTTACATTACGGGGTAACTGTATACAATTATGCTATGTTACTGTATATTGGATTATATTTATATTATATATTTTTTATATATTTATTTATTTTTAATGTTGAAAGATTATTCAGTTTTTTTTTAGAAGTCTCCGTGTTATTTTTTGTGCTAGTTGTGTGATATAAGCGTTTTTTTTGTGTTAATCCGATTTAGGGGTATTATTTTGTTGATTATATAATCACTTTTGGGAATTATGGGGGCGGAGGATGATCTTAATTATTATGTGAATGTATATGTTATAAGAAGATATATTTATGTGTGTTATAATTAAATTTAATATATTATATAATTTATATTAAATTTAGATGTGGTTAGGAATTGCGTGAATTTTTATATTAAGTATTTTATATTTATATTTTTAGATGAATATATTTTTTATTTATGGGTATAAAGATCTATATTATTATTATATATATTATATAGTATTATAGATAAATATACTATATATTATTTATATTTTTTATTTATTTATTATATATATGTATTATTTTATATTAGTTGATTTATTTAATTTATATATTTTATAAGTTTTTTTTTTTTTTTTTGTTTTAATATATTCATATAATATATTTATATTATAGATTATAATATTTTTATTTTTTTTTTTGATTTTTTTTATTAATATATATTTGTTATGGTTGTTTTGGTAGTTTTTATTTCTTTTCGAGAATATTTATGTTATTTAATAATTTTTTTATGGTGTTTTTAATTTATTTTTTGTTTTATTAATTATATTATGTATTATATATGATATTATGGATATGTATTTGGGTGGTAGGGGGGATGTTGGTTGTGTGGTGGTTGGTTTAGTAATTAATAATTATTATATATTTAATAATATATAATAATTGAAGGACTCTAGTTCTGATAATAAATATTATGTTAATTATTTGATATATATTCGAGGTGTATTTTTATACTTAGATATTTATTTGAGATATATTATAGTTAAAATATATTATTTTTATTCTTAGATATAATATTTAATAATAATTGTTTATTTATTTTATTTATAAATAATATTTTATCATAATATTAAGAGAAGTTGTTTTGGTAGTAGATATATTAATGATGTAGTATGGTAGTAAATTATATAATATATATAGCTAAAAAGCTATAATGTCTATAATTATTAGTAATTTCATGTATTGGAAATTGTTCGTACAGTTGATATGACATGTCAGTTATGGGTAGATTTGGTGGGTAGATGGGATTTTATATATTAACATAATTAAAAAGGTTATTTATTCAAATTATCACTATTGGTTAAAAAAGCTTTATCATGAAAATTGATTGAGCAGTAATTAAGAACACATAATGAAATAAGTACCAAGCAAGAGGAAATAAGATTATAATAAAAATTAGAATGATAAATATAGAAAAAATATGATTATTAGATTAATACGTGTGAGTTAATTATGTTAAGTTAAAAAAAATTAATATATATATTATGTTAAACGGTAACAAATTGAAAAAACAATAAAATACATATAAATGATATAATATATTTATATTATATTATAAAATAAGGTATTGCATTATTATATTTAATATGTTTTTTTATAATTAAGTTATATTTATGTTTTATGTATAGATTATTATTATATGGTATTTTTATGATATTGATATTTATTATATATATTTATTATTTATAGTTGGACTTCATATTACTTGTGTTAGGTAATATTATTATTATTATTTGATTGTAGTGTTGGGGAGGTTAGGTTAAGTTAGTATTAGTGGTAAGAGTTAGGTAGTTAGGTGGGGGTGGAGGGGTGGGATAATATTAGTTAATTATGGGTGTAGTATGAGGGGGAGGTAGTTTAATAAAATTTATAATGATTTGATTTTATAATTTGGTATTTTTGTCGCAAATATCTTTCTTTGAAAGTAATTATTTAGATAGAATATGTAATAAGTAAGTATACTGTAAGTACTTTTGATGATTAGGTATTTTTCTTACCGTATTTGATCTTATACTTTTACAATGTATTTATTTAAATATTTAAGGTGATATTAATTTGATTTTTAAATATATAATAAATATAATATTATAAATAAATTATTAATGTATATATATAATTAAAGATTGATATTAATAAAGAAAATCATAATAAATATATTATTAATATAAGTGAGAGATATTGTTCATTTATAGAAAATATTTTTAAATTATAATACTATTTTATTAGATTTATATATAATTTGAATACTAAAATTCCCTCAATTCCCAATTTGTCCCCAGTTGTCGCCATAAGTCCCACCTGCAGCAGGTTTCGTGTGCTGAGAATTTTGCCTAATTTGATACGTCTTAGTCTGATGTTCCATAGGCTTCATGATAGGTCAGAGATCGAACTGGCGCATAAGGTGTTGAAAATCACGATAAATTAGCTTAAATTAAAAAAGAATTTTCAAAAGAGGTGTTTTAAAAAAAAAAAAAAAAAGGAAAAAAAAAAAAAAAAAAAAAAAAAAAAAAAAAAAAAAAAAAAAAAAAAAAAAAAAAAAAAAAAAAAAAAAAGAGTTTAAAAAAAATTTAAACGTAGGGAAAAAAAAAAGAAGTAGTAGTTATAATAAATAAAGATTCAAAATAAAAAAATAAAGAAGTTAAAATATCTGTTAGGTCTAAGTTATTTCATGCATATTATTTTGATAAAAAATTTTACTCCAACCCAGTGGCAATAGGGTATAATACATTTATACCATAATGTAATTTGAATAGGATATATGTATATAGGTTATTAGGATGCGGATGCGGAAGTTTCATATATAATTATATAATTTAACATATATAATTGTTATATTATATATTATAATGTATAATCTCTAATTTGGTAATTATATATATATTTCAAAAGTATATTTCATTTTGCTCATCAGGATACACCATAATATTAATTAGCGTTAATATTCACATCCTAAAAGAAAAAAAAAAAGAAATTCAATTTAAAATTTTCGTTTCGTTAATTTTTTGATTATTACTTATAAGTTATATAATTATACGCTGTTAAGTATAATTATTTTCCGTTAGTTAATATTATATAAAATATTATTATATATTTAGTATAGATATATAATTGTTGTGAGTGTGTTAGTTTATATATAAGAATAATATATATTATATATATAATAAATAATATAATATATATATTATATATTATTAATATTTTATTTATACTAACTTTAAGGGCAAAAAAAAAAACAAAAACCCCGTAATGTCAAAAATGGGTCCGGCGCCGGGGCCGATTTTTCCCTTAACCCGAATGCCTTAATGCAGGTTTCGCCTTTGCCAGCACGGCCACGGGGACCTTTCCGGTTCGAAAGGTTTTTTAACCCACCAAAGGGCCAAAACCTGAGTAGAGAGTTGTTCTTTAAAAATAAGTATTTTGGGTGTCGTACCGCTTTTTAAAAAAAACTTGTCCCATTAATTTGGGGTAATTTTCCGATGGAATTTTAAAAGGATGAGCATGTTGGCCAGTTGGGTTCAAAATTGGCTACCGTGGAGGGGAATGAGGGAGGGAAGCAATTTGTTGGTTAGTTGGGGCCAATTTAATTGAACAGGTTCCCAGGAGTTTATTTTTGGGGAAACATTTTGTGGCCAGTTTGGCAAACTTGTTCGGTCGACGTCCAAAAAAAATGGGGGGGGAAAACATTGTCCAAAGTTGTTTCCAATTGTCGTAGCTCAGAGAAGACAACAGTGTGTGGGAAAAATTGTTGGCAGGGTTGGCCTCTTAAATTTCCGTACTTTGTGAAGATTAGGGAAGGAGGGAAGAGGGGTGGGGGTGTGGTGGGCCCAGTGTGGGGGGCCCGCAATGTCTACCGAGTTCAAGATGTGGTGGGTAAAATCCTTCTCGTTCCCAATTATATTCAGAAAACTAAACCTTTTTGCGGCGTCAGAAAAATGGGACTTGTTTTGCCGTTCTGGCCAAATTGGTCTACATCAGATTTTGGGGGAGGGGAAACTTGTTGTAGGTGCCCAGATTAGTCTAAACCAGGTTCCAGATGTTTTGGGTGGAAAACAATTGGTTGCCGAGTTAATTCCAATTGTTTTCCCACGCGTCGAAAACAAGGGTGCGTTGGGCCGGCTTTGCCGGGGGGGAACATGTGTTGCCAGTTGGGGCCAACTCTGGTTTTACCGTCAGAAATTATGGGAATAAACATTTGTAATACAGTTGGTCAAATTGTCTTATCGTTGTCAATAAAATTGAGGGGGAAACCATTGTGGCCTGTGGCCCCCAATTGTTTTACAGTGTCAGGATTTTGGGGGAACCCATTGCTTGCCAGTTTGGGTCCAATTGGTTTTTCTTGAGCGCGGTGCTCAAGGAAACAGCTATTGGGGGAAACATTGTTGGCCAGGTTTGCCCCCAATTGGGTCTACCCCCGTTTCAAAGAACATTGGCGAAAAACTTTGGTTTTTTTTTTGTTGAGTTGGGTCAAAGTGCTGTGACTTTTTCCAGCGGAGAGAGTTGTGGGGGGAAACCATGTTTGGCAGGTTGGTTTCCCCAATTGCTTTATCTCGTTTTCAGGAAAAGTGGGGGGAAGAACATTGTTCGCCGGGAGCTAAAAAAAGCTTGAAGTTAAAAAAAAGAGGAAAAGACCTTGGCTTATGAGGTGGGGGGGGTTACGAATTTTCTGATTGAAAATTTGATTTAAGGAGAGTTTTTTTACCCCCCAACACCTTTTCCAAAGGGAAAGAAGATTTGCTGGGGGCACGGGGGTTTGCCAATGATTAAAACGGGGCCTTTTCAACCCAAAAATATGGGATTTATGTTTGGGACCCCCATTCGTTTAACCGTCACTTGTTCTTACCCGAAACCATATGCCAGGGAGCCGTAATGTTTGTTTCTGGTTTTGTTTAAATGATAAGTTAATGATTTGTTTGCTTGTTCTTTGGTGGTATGTTTATACACTGCTTGTTCGTTTTTTTTTTATCATTCTTACTTCAGTTATAATTATATTTCTTTCTTTCTTTGTCTGTAGAAGATTTTTTTTTTTTTTTTTGTTAATCTTTTTTTCGGCATTTTTAAAAATTTGTTTTGTAAAAGATTTGTTTTTTGCCTTGTTAATATATTTTATATAGTGCTTGGTAATGATTTATTTCAATTATTAGTGGAGGTTAAGATTTTTTTAGTACTTTCTTTCTCTAACCAATTTTCTTTGAGAGGGGCAATTTCCCGTGAGTAAAATAAGTCCGGGGAAATATCTGGGGCTCTTTCTTTTTGTAAGCAATTTAATCTTTAGATTTTTCCTCATCTAACCATTTGCGTTGACATGGGGAATTTTCCTTAGGTATATTTGTGGCAAGTTTTTAGGATTAAAACCTGATTTGATTTTTGCTCTGAAAGAGGAATTCCACTCAATATTCATTTAAGCAATTACAGGGCCTTGAAGCTTCGGGGGGGGGGTGGTGGCCGAGAAAAAAAAACAAGGGGGCATGTGTCCCCCACAGGGCCCTGGAACAGGCGTGCGGGTCCGAGATGACAAAACTGGGACCGATTTGTGTGAAAAGAAGATCATTTTCACATCACCCACCGTTCCCTCGTATTTAACTTTTTTCATTCCCGTTAAATACAACCCCCAAGATTTGAACCAACCACCAGTTGTTGACCCCACTTGGAGAAAAAAACGATATTACTCGGGGACCGGGGGCATTCTGCCCCACTGAAAGCCCATTTCCTCAACCCAAAAAAAAAAAGTTTAGATGTCAAGAAACTTTTAATTCCTAGCGGTAACAGAAGTTTTACCAGAGCTTTGGAAATGGTTCTTTCTTGTCTAATGCACAACCCACGCAAGGCCTTTTAAAAAACAGGCAACCCACGGGTTTTTGTTTTTCCGCCCCCACTTCCATTAGTTTAACTTAATTCATCGAACAAAAAATTCAGTGGTCAAAAGCCTTAATGTGTAAAAAATTTTAATATTGAAACGAATGGTTCTTTGATTATATATTTAAATTTCTTTGCTTCCATATGATTAAGCTATGTTTATCCAAGTTTTTGTCAGACAGTATTTTTTGGAGCAACTGACCATATACAAACCACACTTAATAATATAAATATATTATAAGTATTATAAAGTATAATAAATATATTATATATAATTATTATTAATATTTATTAATATTATATTTTAATTATATATTAATTATATAATATATATAATATATATGATTATTATTTATATTATTCGAAGTAATTTATATCCGTATTCGAAGATTCATATCCGTATTAAGATTCATATCTGTATAGATTATATATTGTATATATATATATAATTATTATATAGTAATTATTATTATATATAAGAAGAATGATATATAGTATATAAATATTATTAATATAGATATATATATAAAAAAATATATATACTTAATATATATATTATATGAGGGTAACTTTTCAAAAATTTCTTATGCACTGGATTTCCTCCTATCGTGTTGTGGTTTTTTGGTTTTGGTGTTCTGGTGAGAGTGTGTCAAAGAGATGTTTGTTTTGTTTGGAGGGTGGGGGTGGGGGTGCGTGTTTTTGAAAGAGAGTTTTTCGGGTTTTAGTAAGAGGGGAATCGTAGGGGGGGGAGAGGAGTATATAAAGGATCTATAAATTATGTATATAATATATATAATAATATAAATATGATATTATTACATTAATAATTTTTTTTATACTATAATGCTTGTGAGCGTCAGTTAACATTATTAGTATGGAAATTTATAAATTATTATATAACTGTTATCATACTTTAGTGTAGTATAATATAATTAAGATAATATTAATATTATTATATTATAAATATATATATAATATATAATATATGATATTTTATATAAATTATTTATTAATTATATGTATATAAATTATATATATATTAGATTAGAAATAATTTGTTTATAATGTATAATTTGACCCCTATATTAATATGGTAAAAAAAAAATTCGCTCGTATTTAGGTTAGTTTTTGTAGTTAGTAATATTAATCTAATAGTTAGTATCTAGTCATTAGTTACGAAATGCATCGGGAAAAAGTTTTTAAAATGATGTAATAGATAAGTATATATAAATAAAATAGAGAATGAAATTTTCTTGGTTCTTTTTTTAATATAAGTTTGAATACGGGGAGTCTATTATTTGAAAAGTAAATTGAAGAGACTAAATTTTATAATACAAACTTAAGTTTTTGATGGCCGTATTGAAAATTTCCAATAAATCTATTTATTTGTGGGGGGAAAAAAGAAAAATGCAATATCATGGTTAAAGGTGTTTGCTTTTTTTTCATTAGAAGATAGGTGATTAGCGGCCCATGGGGGGGAACTCCATATGAATACTTAAAGTTTTGAAGAAGACTTTTATTGTAATGTTGATTAATTTGTTTTGGATTAAGAGTCTGTTACGTTGAGCGCTTGTTTAATTTTGAATTAAAAAGAAAAGAAAACGAATTGTTGGTGGGTTTAAGTTTTTAAGGTAATTAAAAAATGTTGCGGTTGAAAAAATTTCGAAGGAGCAATTTGTATAAAACTATATTAGGAAAGTGTGAGAGAGAGAGTGTGTGTGTTTATCAATAAAACAAGGGGGTGAATGTAGGGATTGCTTTTGTTGTTAATTTTAACCCAACCTTTAATGTTTGTGTGCTATTCCTTTTAAGCCCGGGTGGGCCGGGGGCGGGGGCGGCGCGGGTATATCCTTATTTTATACGGTGCGGGTGTAGAAAAGCCGTATACCTAAATACCTAACCTTAACTTCTCTTAGCTAAACCGTAACGGCTTTAATCTTTGGAAAGGAATAAACCTAACCTTTTTATTATCAGAATCCCCTTTTAACGTTGCCTTATAAGGGACCTAAACAAAGTGGTGTAACCTTTGAGACCCCATGTGGTACTTCTATTTTCCACCCGCTTACAAGGAAACAGTTTTTACAAATTTTATGAGTAATTTCATTTTCAACGGGTTTATTCCTTTGTGTGAACTAAATTTACGAACATTGAGAAGATACCGGCTTCCGTGCATTGTTACAGGTTATCCTTGGATTTTTTTTTGCTGGTTTTCATAGAATATCTTTATTATTTATATAAATTTTGATTATTATCTATTTTTTCATATGTAGTGTTTATATTTATTATTTTATTTATTAATTATAATATTTTTTTACGTAGCTATATAATATATAATATATCTATTATCATAATTTAATTTATTTCTTTTAGATAATATTTATAAATACTCTACAGATAATTATTGTTTCACTCTTAATTCTTATATTTATTTTCTGTAGTGTATTGTATATGGTATTGTGAATTCGGGGCAGTAGAACTGTACGTAACTGCATACAGTTGAAACAGTAGTTTGTAATTATTAAAATTCAAATATCTTTTAACAAAGACTGAGTTACGATGATGAAAAAAATCAAATATTTTTATTAAAGACTAAGTGTTAATGATCGAACAATTTGATACTAGATAGTTTTAAAAAATAAATTTATTTTTATAATGTTATTACTTTTAAAAAATAACTTTTAAGTTTATTTTTTATAAAAAAATTTGTTTAAAATTTTTGATTTTTGTTTATTTCATTTTTCTTTTTTCCCCCCCAATTTTTTTTTTATAACTTTTTATTTTTTTGTAGTTTTTCTGTATTTGTAGTAAATTTTGTTTATTTTTTTTTAAGGATTCATGAAGAGGGTTACCGGAGAGAGAAGACGCAGAGGCTGTTGGGGAAGCGCGACAGACGACGAAGCCTACCGATTATATTTTCCCTTTTTTTTCTTCTCTTTCCTTTTTTTTTGATCCGAGTTGGAGATCTTTTATCACTATTTCCCGGTGATATAATTTTGTGATGCCACCTTATTTTATACAATATCGGAATGGCGGCGAGGCAGAACACGGGGGGGCCATATTAATTTTATTTTTAGTAGTATGAATATTATAAATTATATAATACATATATAATAATAATTAGATGTAGGAGACTGAAAATAAATTAGTATAAAGTATTAAAAGCTTCATATTTGCTCTCATTGAATAATAATAATAATATTTTGGAAATTTTTAATATTATATAAATATTTATTATTAAATGCCACTCTTAAATCTGACATCATATCATAATACTGATAGCAAGCTCAGTGCCATTTAGAATAGTAATTGTAGCTATCTGAATTTGTTAGAAACTTAATTATTTTTTTGAATTTTCTTTTATAATTATCTCCTTAATGGTGTTTATAAAATGTTTTTCTTTATTCAGTTTTTTGTTACCGTTTATTTTATTCACTTTTTTTTATTATCTTAGAATTATATGTCTATTTATTGTGATGGGATTGATACGTTATATGTAACTATTTGAATAGTTATAAGAGTTATAAATTTAAATAGTTTTTCTATTTATTTATATTTTAATGTATATATTTATTTCTCTATTATATATACTTATACCCCTTATTTGAATTTGTATTTAGATCCCCTTTTCCTTTTTTTTTTGGTGAGGGTGAGTGGATAGAAGTGTATGAGGGGGGATAGAAGAGTTAGTTATTACTAGAGGTGAGGATTCTTTTTCTGCCTGTGGCGTATGTGGCTCAATTTATATTTTATTTATTTTCTTATTTCCCCTTTTATTCTTTTTTATGATTACCCGGAGAGTATTTTATCCCTAGCTAAACCAGCAATTACCCGAATTTATCTTCTTTCCTTATACCCCCTTTTCCTTCTTTTACGATTTTTATTTTTTATATTGGGATGAGATACTAGGTAGGGTAGGAGTTAGCCTACCACAGTTTTCGCAGTTCTATTTCCCTTTTTATGATTTATTCCTTTAGTTCTTTATATTATCTTTTTAATTAATATTATTTTTTCATAATTTTTTTGTTTTTCTTTTTTGCAAAACAAAATAGTAAGCCCTTTTATCAATTTATTTTTTTGCTTTGTTTTTTTTTCAGTCATTTACTCCGTCATCTCTATTCTCAAACATTAATCATCAACTTGTTCACTCACTCTTTCTGTGTTATTACAGAGATTTAATCATTTTACTACTCAAAATGGTGTCTCTCTTTTATTATTTTTTATTTTTCCGTTTATTTTTTTTATATATTTTTATTATTTATCTTTATTATTTTTATATTATTTTTTATTAGTAGCATTTCTTTCCAATTTTTTTTATTTTATATTTAACACTGTTATAAATAAAATGAATATCCCTTTCATATTGTTGCCGGTCGGCTTCAACGCGTGGCAAGAATTATTGATATTCAGTTTCTTTCTCTTTTTGCCTTTATATTTTAAGTTTACAAAGGGTTTCTTTTATCTTTATTTATATAATTTTGTATTTTTTGAATTTTCTTTAGATATCTTTTTAAAATGGTGTCTCTCTTTTTTACTTTCAACAGATGATAAGTTCTGATCATGTTCTGACTATTGATTATTTTCATTCTCGTTTTTCCCTCTTACTAACTGAGTTTGCATCACCCTTAATAACTTTTATTAGTATTATTTTTTATTTATAGGGGTTATATTTCTCCTTAATTTTTGGGTACTTTTATTCTTGTATTTATTAAAAAAATTTTTATTTTTTTTTGTTGTATTTTCCACCTTTCTCTCTTTTTTCTCTTTTCCTTTTATCCTTTCCCTCCAAATCTTTCCATCTTTCTCTCTGCTTTTACTGCAAATTGCTTATCACTAATTCTTTCTTTTCTTTTATCCTTTTCGCGCGTGGTGGTTCCCATTCCTCTTCAATATTCCGATATATCTTCCTTTTTCTTTATTATATATGACGTATATTTACTTAATCCCTCATTATATTTATTTTATTTAATCTAAATTACTATAAGAGAAAGATTTTTGTTATCACACCTCTCCTTTTTTTACTATTTATATATATATTATTACTCCTTCTTCCGTATTCCTCATTCATCTTCACCTTTTTCTCATTTTTTATATATAGCATATCCCTCTCACATACACTACGCTTATATACCTTTATCAATTATTCATGAAAAAAAACTTTCACAACTTTGAATCTCTGCTACCTCTTATTAACTTTTTTACTTTATCTCTTTTATATATAATTTTTTTACTCCATACAAAAAAATTCTAATAAGTTCCCCCATTATATATATTATACAAGATAATTATTAAACCTGTTAAAAGTAAAGTAATTAAAAAAAAGCCTTTTTCAATAAAATGAATTTGATTTTTTCGTTTATTAAAAATTGAAGTTTGTTTGAATATATTTATTTATTATGAATATTCAATCACAAAAAAATTGATAGATAAATGTTATTTAGTGGTAAAATAAAGAAAAGATAAAAATGAAAAAAGAAAAAAAATTTTTTCTTATCCTCTTATGATTTTCATTACTCATTTTATTCCCCTGTTTTTGGTTGTGTTGATAAGTGAAAATAAAATAAGAAGGAATTTTTATCTGTTTTATAAAATTAGACTTTTCCCTTCTTTTTCGTTCTTTTTCTCTAATTTTCATTTATTTCGTTTTTCTTTTTTATTTTTATCATATTTATTATTTGTTAATACGTCTAGTTATTTGTTTTTTTTTGTTAAAGTTTATCGGAACACATTTTGAATTTTTATTTCCCTTTTAATTTTTTCGATAATATTAAAAAGGGGGCTTTGGTTTCTTTCAGGTAGAGTAAGAAATTTCATCACCTCACATTAAATAATAAAATAATCTTGGGGATGGGGGTGAATTTTATATTATTTATAAAATAATTTTATACAAAAAGAAAAAAAAATAACTAATATAGCTTTTTATTTTCAAATAAATAAAAAAAGATGCTGCTGGTGAAATCCATTCTTCTGTTTTTTTTTTGTTTTTTAGGGGTTTTAAACCCAAAAAAACTTTTTTTGTCCTTTTTTTTCTGTTTTTCAAAATCTTAAATTTTTATTTTTAAATATACGGCTTACTTATATACTATATTTACCTTTTAATGTGATTATAGTAATAATTTAATTTAAAAATAAAAAACTTAGTGGGAGTAGTTTGGAAAGGTGGTTGTGCTGGGTGGTTAGCTTCATTTAATTATAAATAAACAAGTAGATTTAAATAATTAATATTTATCTTGATAACATTAGAAGATAAAACTGAAAGAAATCAATAAAATTATATGTGTACAAAGAATTTCAATTTTTAACTAAAAATATTTTTTTTTGTTTCAGATAAACCAAAATTTTTCTGAATTTTTAACAAAAGTTAAATGAAAAAGTAATATATAAACTTCTTTCTAAATTATTAAAATTTTATTTACCATACATTTTTGTTTTATATTCATGTTAAATTTTTAAAAAAAAATTATTTATTTATTATTTTCTCTTTTACAAATTTATAAATGAATTTAGTTGATATTAAATTTGACTTTTTTTCAATAAATATTTGTTTATCCTAATTAAATTTGAATTTTGATAAAAATTTTTAAAATATTAAAATATTAAAAATGTTTATAAAGGAGATTTTATTAGCCTGTCACTTTATTCATTTTTATATTTTTCCCCACTCCAAAAAAAAATAAATAAATAGAAAATTAATCATTTTTAAAAATTATATAATAAAAATTAATATATTATAATATATTAATTATTATATTAATGATTAATATTATATATTATATAAATTTATAAATATTTAAGTTAAATTTTATAAATTATTTAAATTTTCTAAGATAATATTTTTATTAAAAATTAAATTAAAATAAAATAATTTTAGCATAGTAAAATTATTTAAATTATATGATTTATTATTTAAAATATAATAAATTTATAATTATTAATTATAAAATATTTTTTTTAAATAAAATATTTAATAAATAATAATTATAAATTTTTAAATTTTAAAATAAAATTTAAATATTTATAAAAAATTTTAATAAAAAATTTATTATTAAAAGTTTATTATTTTAAAAAAATTTTATAAATTTTGATTATTTTTTTTTATAATATTATTATATTAAAATTTTAAATTTTATTTAAATATTTTTTAAAAAATAATTTTATTTTAAAAAAATTTATATTATAATTTTTATTTATATTTAAAAAAGAATTTAAATATTTATTAAAATTTTAAATTTTATATTATTTAATTAAATTAATTAAATTTTTAAAATTAATTAATATTAAAATAGTTTATATTATATTATTTTTATTTTATTATTTTTATTAAATGTATTAAATTTTAAATTTATATTAATTTAATAATAAAAATTTTATAAAAAATTATTATTATTTATATTTAATAGAAAAAATTTTATATTACTTTATGTAGAAAATAAATAAATTTTTATTATTAAATTATTTATTTTTATAATAATTTATTTAAAAAAATAATTTTATTTTAAATATTTATATTTATTTTAATTTTAGTAAATTAAATTATATTTTTATTTAAAATAAAATAAATGTTAATAATTTCGAAAATTCTTTCTTTTTCATAAATTAAAATTTTATAAATATTATTATATATAGGTAATTTATTATTTATTAAAAATAAAATTTTTTTTTTTTATTTAAAAATTTATGAAATCTTATATAAATAATTTTATTTTATATAAAATAAAATTATAAAATTTGATTTTAATTTTTCAGATTTTTTATTATATTTGATTATAAATATTTAAAGTATAAAATTAAATCATTTTATAGAAAAAAATGTTTTTTTTAATATTTATTTTTTTTAAATTTTAAAAAAAAAAAGAAAAAATAATTTTGTATTCCGTTTGTTTATAACATTATTAATATTGGGAGATTAATAAAAAATTATTTTTATGATTTTATTTTTTTGATTGTTAAAATTAATTAAAATTAAATAAAAATTTAAAAAATTTTTAAATAAATAAAAGAGATAAAAAAATTTTTTTTTAAAGAATTTTTAAGCCATGAAAATAAAATTATAGGGAATATAAATTTAATTTTAAATCATTTTATTTATTATATTATATATAATTTATTATTTATGTTAGGTAGAAATTTTAAATTTTTTACTAAAAGTATTATAAAAATCTTTAAATATTTATTATTATTATTAAAATTAATTTAAATAAAAAAAATAATAAAGAATATAAAAATTTTTAAAAAAAATGGAATTTCGAATAAATATTATAATAATTAATTACTTTTGCAATTCTTAAATCTAAATTAAAATCTCTTTTATAATTTTATAAAAACTAGTCTAATATAAAAATTTACAATTCGCCAAAAATTGCAAAGAAATAAAAACACGATAAAAAATAATTTTTTAATAAATTTAGGTTTTTAATTTCTTGTTGAAAAAAATTTAAATGTATTTCATATTTTAAATAAAATTTTTTTAAATAAATTTATAGAGATATGAATAGTTCATCTTTAATTTCGTTTATTAAATAAATAAAGCATGTGGGATAAAAAATTAATTTTTTGTACAAATTTAAAAAAAATACAGTAAATGTAAAGAGTTTTAAAAAAAAAGAGAAAAAAAAAATTTTGAATCTATTGTAAAACCGGAATTAGAGATTATTATTCTGTCAAAAGCATAAAAATTTCCTGAGATTGTTATTATTGTGGAATAATTTATTATTTATATATTATTTTTTTTTTTTGTCTTATTAAAACAATTACATAAAGAATACTTAAAATATTGTCACCAAACAAATACTAGTTAAACGTATTTTAGGCATTAAAGCCTTAGGATATTGCAATTAATTTCCAGATCGAGTCGAGCCATTTTGGTTAAGAAATGTTTAAATGTTATAAATTATCAACACGTGAAAATGATTCCTAATAGAGCTCTTTTTGGTATATAAAAACAGATACTGAAATTTCAAGGTCATATTAATTACGTAATTTTAGAAGTATAAACTAAAAGTAATTTTTTCATCTCTTCCTCTTCTCTCTCATACTCTCACTCTCTCTCTCTCTCTTTTCCACTCCTCTCGGCTTCTTCTCTCTCTCATCTTCTCTCTACATCTCTCTCTCTCTCTTCTCTCTTCCCTTCTCTCTCAATTTCTCTTTCTCTCTTCTCTCTTCTTCTCGTTCCAAAGTAATTCAAATATTTCTCTCTCTCTCACCTTCGTTCAATATATTTCTATTCTTCTCTCTCCTCCGCTCTTCATCTCTCTCATCTCTTCTCTTCTCTCTCTCTCTCTCTCTCTCTCTTCTCTCTTCTCTCTCTCTCACTCTTCCTATTTTATTTATTTTACTCCTCTCTCTCTCTCTCTCTCTCTCTTATTCTTTCTCTCTTCTTTTCATCTTTTTATCTTCTCTCTTTCTCTCTCTCTCTCTCTCTCCTCTCTCTCTCTCTCTCTCTCTTCCTCTCTCTCACGTGTTATCTTTTTTCGCATTTTTGGTTTCCTTCTCTCTTATTCCTTTGTTCAACATTATGTCATAGAAATGGGTATGCTTCTATAGTTATGAACAGTATGAAAAAATTCAGAATTTTTTTTCGATTAATCGATTTTTTCAAATTATTTTTCTCTCTTTCATACCACTTTTATTTCAATGATGTCCGCATATTTAATAAATGCAAACAGAATTAAGCCTCATTTACTGTATTTTTACCATCTTATATAATATAATTTATAATATAATATATTATATATATATAATAATATTATAGTATATAATATTAATATTATTTATTTATTATTTAGTAAAATTATTAAAAAATATTTATATCTGTTAAGTTTATTTAAAATAATATATTATATAAATAATAATTTATATAAATAATAATTATAATTATATATTAAAAAAATTATTAAATAAACATCAATAAAAAAATTATTTATGAATATTATTTAGTATTAAAATATATTTATATAATATAAATGTTTTATTTATATTTATATAAGTATTATAGGTTTTCTGTGTTGGGTAGGGGACGCGCTCCTGAAGTTGAGGTTATAAAATCTTAAGCATACAGAGTAATGTAAGATATATTAACACACAATGTCATAACTAAAGGACAGGAGACCTAAACCGAAACGTGACATATATATATATAATAATATATATATATATATATATATATATATATGTATATATATATAATTATATATATATATATATATAAATATATAGAGATTATATATTATATATATTATAATAAAAAATATATAAAATATAATTATATATATAAAATTATTATATAGTTTACTTAGATGTGGCAACTTTTTTTCGTCTTCTGTAAAACGTAGAGAAAAAATAATATTTAAATAAAATCTTATTTACGAAAAAAATCGAAATTATTTAAAAAATTTCCATACAGTGCCTTTTGGTGCAAATTATCATAAGAAATCTTCTCTCTTCTCTTCTCTTTCTAACTACACTAACTCTACTCTCTCTCTCTCTCTCTATCTACGTCTCTCTTTCGTTGTTATCATTTTCTCAATTCTTCTCTCTCTCTCAGCACTTCAATAATATATTTACAAACTTTTCCTTTTTGCATATCCTTTTTATAAGACACGTATTCACAAACAAAATGAATTAGTTCTGACTCATTCTTCCCCCTTCCTCTACCTCAATACATCACATTACATTCTTAAAATCTCGTTGATCACTCATTATTGCTTTCTTATCCTGGCTCCTATCTTAACCTCTTCCTTCTTCTCTTTTAAAATTACTTACTTGAAACCTTTTTTTGTACAATGAAAAGATATTCCACTCAATTTTTTATTCCATATTTTTTAAGAATAAATATTTATCGTGGACAATCATTTTGGCACCGTTCGAAAGTTTTTAAATTTGATTAGTCTTCTAAAAATGTTATAAAATGTTAAGGTTTTATTAACTAAAATCACTTAATTTACTCCAGATTTTTCACTATGTTAAAATAATTAATAATAATAAAAATAAATAAAAAATAACATTGAAAATTATTTACTAAATAATATTAAAAAATAAAAATTAATTTATATTTAAATGATAAATAAATATTATTATTTTTAAATTTAATAAATAAAATGAATTTAAATAAAAAATAAATAAATTGAAAAAAAATAATTAATTTTAATCAATAAATAAATAATATCCTTCGGAAATGATTAAAAAAAATAAAAACAAAATATTATTAAATAAAAATTTTAATTATAATATAATATGTTTATAATAATAAATAATAATAATAATTAATTATATTAAAGAAAAATCTAAAAATTAATAATATTTAAATAATGAAATATTATAAAATGAAAAATAGAAATATATATTATTTAAATAAATAATAGTTACCTTTCATAATGAACTATATTTCATATAATTTTTTTTTTTCCTCTTAAAATAAATATGAAAAGAATATATACATTTAGACTTTTTTTTATATTATTAATAAAAAATGTTTAGAGAAAGAAATTTTTTTTCATACATATATCATACAATACAAAAAAAATGTTACACAAAATTCACTTCTCTGAAATAATTGTTAGAATAGATAAGAGTTGCACACTAAAATAAGAATTACGTTAAATATAATAAAAAAACTCAATAAAAATTTAATCCAAATGTCCACAAATCTAGAACTTAAAAATTTCCAAATTTCTGATTTAAATAAAATAATAATATAATAATAATAATTTAATTAAAAATTAATTTAAATTTTTTTTTAAAAATTTTTAATAAATAAAAATAAATATATTATTAATAAATATAATTAATTTTAATATTAAATAATTTAATAAATTATTATAGTATAAAATAATATATAATAATGTTAAAATTAAAATTAATAATTATATTAATATAAATAATTAATTATTTAATAAATATTTAAAAATTATAACAATATTGTATAAAAAATAAAAAAAATAAAGAAAAAAAAATATATTAATAAATAAATTAATTAAATAATTAATAAATAAATAATAATATTATAAATAAAGTTAATAAATAAATACGGAAAGAACATAAATATAAAATAAGAAGATAATAATAAATAATAAAATAATAATAAATAAAATAAATAGATAAAAATAATATTAATAATAATAAAATAGAATAAAAATTATTTCATTATTCATATATTCAATAAAATTATATAAGAATATATTAAATATTAATAATTTTATAGAATTGATTTTATAATAAAATCGTAAATAAGAAAAATTATAATTTAATAATAACAAACTATAAATTAAATATTAAAACTTTTCAATTAATATATGTGACTATTAAATAAAATTTTTTTTGAAATATATTTTAATTATTAAAATTAATTTGCTTAATATACATATATATGATGTAATTTTAAATATTATCTATTAAAATTTATTATTATTATTAATTATAAAATATTTTATATATTTTTATATTATAAAGAAAATTTTATTATTGATCATTACAATTATAGAGTATTATGGAATGAAAATTATAAAATTGTATTATTAAAATTGTATTATTTTTTATTATTAAATAATTAATATTTATTATTAATTTTTATTTATTATTATATATTTATTAATAAATTAATATTATTAGGTTAATATTATACTAATATAATGTCATATATTCTATCATCTATCCACGATCAAGTGGATTGAATTATAGACGTTTTATAAGCATCTTCAGCATCATTCATCTATCTTATTCTCATCAAATCATAATTGAAAGTTGCATCATAAATATTCAATTCATCATCATCATGGAATCATCATACATCAAAATCATCAATTATTATTTAGTTATTATATTTTATTATTATTTTATATTTGTATTAGTATATTATTTTTATTTAATTATGAAGATATTATTTAAATCATGACTTTTTTCAAAATATGATAATATGATAATACTGTACGAATTATTATTATTATTATTATATTAGTATTATTATTTATTATAATTATTATTATTATGATTAAATATCAGATTTATTATTATTATTATTATATTATTAATAATTATTTTTTGCTGCTCATTACATTATTATTAAATATTATTTACTTAGTTAATTATTATATATATTATATTTATGTATATATTAATTTAATTACGTATCAATATTATCAACATATATATTTTTTAGTTTATTTATTATCATTTAGTATCATCACTGTTCTTATAGAAATTAAGATCAACAAGGCTCTTGGTATATTAAATTTATAAGTTTTCACTTTCAGCTTCCCTTTTTTTTCTTAAATATTTTTTGCTCTTTTCTTCATCTTTTAATTTCAGTACAAGTACTAAGGAAAGTATGAGAAAATACTAAATGCAATTCCAAGGGAAATAGGCCCAAGATCATTCATAGTTTATTAGATATTTCTGTTTTAAATGGTTGGTAAAAACTCCATTTTTATTTCGGGAAAAAACCCCCAAATAAATTTCTATATAATTCCAAGGAGTTGAAAGTTTTTTTTTTTTTGGAACTTTAAGTCTGCGTCAATATTTGGAAAAATTTTTCTTTGGGTGGAAGTTTTTAATTTTTTGTATTAGTTTTATTTAATTAAAAATTAAAGTTATAAAACTTAAAATTAGATATCTGTTGGATTTTAGATTTTTAGCCTTTCAATAAATATATATTAAATATTAGGCCCCACAATAGTTTGAACTTATGGTTAAAGGTACTGGTTTTAGATTTATTATGAGTCAATAAAAAAAGACCTTCATTCTTATTATGTCAAGTTTTTGAGGCTTCTACATTGAGGAGGGTAAAATTTTAAATGATTTTGAATATATCAGGTACATGTTGTCTTTAGTTTAATGTTACAGTGAATAATGTTACGTATATTTTAAAACTGTGGTTTAGAGCACGGTGCTGTAATGTTGCTCACCAAATCTGTAGTAATCATATTTAGTCGTGTAGTCACAAGTTAAACAATATACACAAAACAAGATAATATACTTTCTTTCCTGCTTCTTCTACTAAGGATAGCCCTTTTCATTTGTTAAGATCACCATGCTCGTTTTTAGCCAATTCGCATGTCCGAGTCTGCTCCTGTACGTCGACGTAATTGTTTACTTCGACTGATAGATTAACATGATATGGGTTTTAAACAATACCAGCTCCGCATTAAAACTCCAAGTAAAAAAAATATGTTACGAACATTTTATTCACTGAACATAACAAAACATACTGTATTTATATTTCAAAAATCATTAAAATTTTACATTAGTGTTAAATAATTTCTTGTTCAATTTTAGAATCTATAACTCTGGAGATGACTAATTTTTATACGGTACGAACCAGCAGTCAAGATCTAATAAATAATAAAAAATAATACGCTATCAATAGCTTATCTTTGGCAAATTATTCTTCTAGTGATAGTCATTTAAGGAAAATTAAAATGAGAAATATCAGAAGAAAAAATAATTTAGGAATTGGGAAGCTAAAAAGGTAAACTTATTTAGATGGTTTATATGGGTTATAATATAATTAATATAATTGAATATTATTAATATAATTATTTTATTATTATTATTATTATATATTATTATTATTATATATTATAATATTATTATGATATTATTAAATTAACATTGATTTTATTATTATTATTATTATTTTTATTATTTATTATTATTTATTTTATTTATTAGTTTATTATTGTTATTATTATTATTTTATTTAATATTATTATTATTATTTTATTATTATTATTATATTATTATTATTCATTTATGTATTAATTAATATATATATTATTATATGAGTATATATATATATTATTATTATTATTATTTTATTATTATTATTTTATTAAATATTATTATATAATTATTAATTATTAAATATTATATTATTATTAATTATTAATATATTAAATAAATTATATGTTATTATTATTATATATTATTATTATATATTATTATTTATTATTTTTGAGTGGTAAAAAGATTATTAATTTTATTTATCTATTTATTATTTTATTTTTATTTTATAATATATCTATTCATTATTATCAATTTTATTAAATATGTATTATTATTATTATTATTATATTATTATTATTTATTAGTATTAGTTATATTAGTGTATTATATTATTATTATTATTATTATTATTATATATTATTATTATATTAATTATATGATTATTATATATTATTATACAATATTATAACATGCTTATGGTTGTTAATAACTCTTATTGTTTTCTTTCATTATCAATATTCATTTATTATTTATTATAATTATGTATATTTATTCTCATTTATTTATATTATTATTAGTTATTATTATTATTATTTATATATTATTAAATATAAATTATATTATTTATTATTATTGATAATTGTATGTATTATTATTATTATTATTAAAAAAAAAACTTTTATTTTTTCTACATATTATTATTATTCATTTGTGGATTGATTATATTATTATTATTATATCATTCATTATAATTAATAATAATATTATTATTATTATTATATTTGCATTGTATGTTTTTTTTTTAGTTTCATATTATAAATAATTATTATTCTTTTATTATAAATATTTAATTATTAATTAATATTCATTAAATTAATAATTATTATTATATTTAATTATTAAATATTATTATTTGTTTATAATAATTAAATGGTTGTATTTTATTATTATTATTTATGATATTATTATTATTTATTATTCTATTATTATTTATTGATTATTATTATATATAACTTTTGAAAGTATGAGTTGTATAATAAGTTTTTTAATTCTAGCCATTTACGTTACTCGAAAGGTTGTAAGTTTTTTTATAAGCTATAAATATACTCTTGATAACTATATACATAGTTTAAGAAAAACATATAGGAAAAATTGTAAGTTCTTTTTTCTCTTTTTCTCTTTCATACTTCATTTTCTCTATCTTTAATATTTTCTAAATCCTCCGCTGTTGTTATCTCCGGATCACTCTTTCCAATTTTTTTGATTTTAATATTCTTACTCTTGCTAGCTTTGCTTGCTTACTCTCTTGCTTTATTATTTCAATTTTTTGTTATATTTCCTTTATATTTTCTAATTATTCTTTTTCGTTATTTCTTATTCTCGATCTCACCCTTTTCTTTTCTCTTCTATCCTCCATTTCTCTCTTTCTACTCTCTCTCTCATCGCTCTCTCTCTCTCTTTCATCTCTCTCTCTCTCGCTCTTTCCCTATCTATCTCTCTCTGTCTCTTTCTCTCTCTCTTTATTAGGGGGCATCTTTCTAATCCTTTCTCTCTCTTTCTATATCTACCTTAATCTTTCTCAACACTTCTTATCATTTATTCGGCTGTCATTTCTTTCAACATCTTCTAATCCTCTCTCTCTTTACTCTCTCTCTCTCTCTCTCTCTCTCTCTCTCTCATCTCTTCTTGCTCTCACTCACTCTCTCTTCTCTAACTCATCTCTCTCTGCTCTCTCTCTCTCTCTCTGCTCTATCTTACCTTATTTACCTGATTTTGTGATGATGTAACTGTTCCAAGCTCAATACCACTAAATAAAATTAATTTGTTTTTCTATTAGATTATTTTTTTTTATTAATCAAAAATAAAGAAAAACAATTCTTTCGTACCTTTCCTTGTTTTAGAAAACAGATTTGTACCTACATTTTCTGTCTAAAGTTTTTTCTCGTTTCTATCTTTTCCTTTTTTTTGCCAGACTAATACGATTGTTAATTAAAAAGAGATTTAAGAATTTATATTTTTTTTTAGGTTACACTCTTTGTAATTAATTTATTACGGCCCCTATTATAATATATTTAGATAATATTTAAATAATTAATAATAAATAATAATAATAATTAATAATTAAATTAAATAATAATTATAATAATAATAAATATAATAAATAATAATAATTAATTTATGTATATTCAAAGCAAAGAACGAAAACTATAAAAAATAAACAAGAATAAATAAATAATAAAATTAAATTATAATAAATATTAAAATAGGACTTAATGAATATATTAATTATAAAAATATTAAGAATTTGGAACCCCTTGAAATAATGATGTATAAATAAATAATAATATAATATATGAATAATAATATAATTTAAAATAATAATAATAAATAATTATAATAGTTAAAATAAAATAATATAAATAATAATAGATTTATATATATTAATAATAAAATATAAATATAAAATAATAATAATAAATCATACAAAATACTTAATTTAATTAATAATTAATTGCATAATAAAAATATATAATAATTTAAATAAATAATAAAATAAGAATAATTAATCAATAATAATAACAGGATAATAAAAAAATAATAATAATAATTAATAAAAATTAATAATTAATAATAATAATAAAGTTAATAATAAAATAATAATAAATAATTAATAAATAAAATAATAAATAATAATTAATAATAACATAATAATAAAAATAATAGGTATAATTAATTATAATGAAAATAATATTAAATTAAAGTTTAAATAATAATAATTAAATTAAATAATAATGAATAATAAAATTATAATAATAATAATAATAATAAGTAATAATTTATAATATGATAAATAAATATAATAATAATAATAATAATAAGAATTGTAATAATACTACCCTTAAATAATAATACTAAAAGAAGGAAAGCAATAATAGTTAATAGTAATATAACAAAATATAAATGTATTAATATAAATTTAAATATTATTAATAATAATAATATATAAATTTTAAATAAATTATTATTAATAATAATTATTTTAATATAATTTAAATAAATAGATAAATATTAAGAAAATAATTAGCATAATTATATTATCTTAATAATTTTAATTAAAAGAAGATTTTATAAATGAATAATAGGTAAATATATAATATAAATGAAGTTTAGATTGTAAATTTAAATAATAAATTAATAATAATAATTATTTTATATATACATTATAATACTTATACACTTAATT
>JABUQX010038235.1:0-27500 GCA_015478945.1 Trachelipus rathkii
ACAAGAGGAGATAGCCACGTGGCAGAGTAGTAATATGCCGGGGAGTATATAATATATAATAAACATTTAGTAAATAACTATAAACAATGTTGGTTTCTTTTTATATATATATGTTATCTATCTTAGAGGATATCTGTATCGATTATATATCGATAAAAATAATGGTAATTGTTAAAAACCATCAAAAGAAAAAAAATACAAATAAAACTTATATAATCTAATATAAGTACGTCATCTTATAATTAATAAATTATAAATATAAATACCTATGACTTATAATATAAGGATAAAATTTTATTTATCATTTAAAAATATGAAAATAAGATATATATATAATACATAAATTTTCCACTTATATTTTCGGTACTGAATGTTATTACTATTTTATAGGGTTTATTAAAAACTTAGCAAAATTTACGTTTAATTATCACATCTACCCTTATATTTATACAGCAGTTACAAATCTACTCTAGTCAAATAATCCAAACTGCCTCTATCTCTACCAGCCTCACTTCTCTCTCATTCTTACTCGTATAATCTATATCTTCTCTATCTATTTGAATCATCTATCTTGTAATTCTATTGATCTCTATATACTTGATTTCTTATATCACTCGAGACCTGTCGTCAGTCCTGCCATTTTTCCCCCCTTTTGCCTTCCTCGTTTCTTTTAGGTCCTGGATCAAGACCCATCCACTTACTACAATATAACCACTCCACATCTTTTCTGTCATATTCACTTCTCTCTATTCCCTTATAGACGATTCACATCGTAGCTTCGTAGCATTGCTGCGAGATGTCTCTTCCCCATATTCGTGCTCGCTGCATCTCACCAGCCACACGGTTACCGGCCACCTACTCTCGTCGGCGGCGGGGATCAATCGCGCCGCAGCACCACGACTCCATATGAACTTCTACATCGCTACTGTGCAGCGGGGGTCAGCAACTATCATCGTTAACCCTTCACCAGAGGAGTTTCGAGTGCACTGATAGCTTTAGCTCACTACTCACTCCATGTTGCGAACGCTGTTTATCTTCAGGATTTCTTTTGTTCACTTTAAGGTTGAGGGACCATTCAGCGGGCATTTCTTACCGCATGAATTGAATTGCAAGTTCCTGAGGCGTGTCAAGAAACAATTTATAAAGTTTAGTTCCACACGTCATGGTAATATCTAACATAAAACATCTTACTTATTTATTCAATTTTCACTCACTAAGATTATCTGCCAACTTGTATTATTTTATGTACATTTATTTCTTTTATTCTTAATTTTCACAATGGCTCAACACCTCATTAAACTCCATTCCCCTATTAGGCAGAAATTCCCGTATACTAAAGATTGTTCACGTAGAACTCACATATTTTCTTGTAAATACTTGTCTCAGCAACTTCACATGATCGTCTCTTAATCTATGTTATGTTTCTGTAAGCGGCTATACGGGCTTAAAACAGGAAATACTATCTGTTTCAACTTTTACTCTACATAACTTACTGTGTAACCTATATATCATATATATATATAATATCTCAGCTTCACTTGGCCCTATATTAGTTAATACGTGTACTCAAATGGCTCTGTAAAAACTTTCAGACCCTGAATTGTGGCAAAGGATCAATGAGAGTCACATTACATTTAAGAAAGCTCCGCATCAAAAGCATGAATTTGGTCATTTTGACAGTTTAGTTAGGTCATAATGAATGATCTCTAAAAAAAATTTGCTCATAAGCTTCTTGCAATTTACTGGGCCTCTTCTCGCACTGGCTTGTAAAACCTCTACTTCCCGACTATGGTATTTATGTTTTAGGTGCACACACCTTTTACTATAATAAAAGGATGATGGAAGCGTGTCGGATTCCAGGCGATATATGATCGGATTAGTTTTGGAAGTGTGATGTTTTAGTAGTGCATGATAAGTACTCTTCAAACATTATTGCTTATTGAAACAACGTAAGCTTATTTAGAGTAATGACAGGGTTATGATAAGGTATAGATCTTTTTCGATCTTAATATGGCTTGATCGCGGGTTTTGCAACTACTTCCGAGCTCCTTGTTGAGTTATTTTTTGAGTAACACATTCGGAAAAATTTGAAAATATTAACTCGTTATTATGTACTCAATTCAATAATAGCATACATCTGTTATCGAAGAGAAATGTCGTATGTGAGTGTGTCGAACATATCGATTTAACTCAGTATTTTAGTTACATCGATAATACTAGAGGTGGTCTGTGAGATAAGTCTGTTTGATACGAGTGTTAGGCTATAATCTTGATGTTAAGAGCTTGTGGTAACTGATAATATCTTACTCACTTAAAAGTTAGTAGTCATTGAGTCAATTAGGCGTGAGCCTAATCATTGCGGTTTGTATATGTCGGCTGTAAACAGATACTCGAGTGTCGATGGACAATTTGAGGTGTGTTTCGGATTCTATCATATGCATATATCTTGAGTTTATAGGCACTTTTGGCTTGGATATTTTGGTGCACGAGTCAATTGTGTATAGTGCTAATCATAACGAACAGTGCAGCCCAATCAATACATGCCTGTCCCATCTGTTTATTTTATAATTGGTAATGTTATTGTGATTTCCAAAAACTACACAGCTCGTCACCTCACTTTCTATATACTTTCGGGACGCTTTAGATTTTGTGTATGGGGAATTTATCTTGCGCACGGAAGTGAACTCAATTTATTGACAGCTTTTTTCATCGTCACTTGATGCGACATATCCTTATCTACTACTGCCGTCTGGGCGCTTTTAGGAAAATCTTTTATAGTCGTGATCTAAATAAGAGAAAAAAGGGCGCATCTTTCGACGTTTTTCCAATTTATTATGAGTATGAGACGGAGTTCAACCTGTTGTGAGAAGCGATAAAACTATTTGAGTTACCCATTCAATGAAAGGGGGGGATTGAAAGATTTTTTTTGTTGCTGCTATTCGTCATTCCTCATCGCAGGTGACTTAAGAAGGAGGTCGAATAACTGGTACTATATAAAAATCAATTAGTATGTGAGAAAGTTTCCATAATGATTTTACGTAGTCTTACGTGTTATGCTTGTATTTCAGGTAATGCGCGAGGTGTTGTTCGTAGGTGAGAGTTAATATGATGTTCTAAAGAAATGGTCGCTTTCAGTAATTGTCAGGTCATACATCTCGGTACATTCTTGTAACATCACGTGATAATTTTCCGACCTATAACGCTGTAGGATTACAATCTCAACTCGTAGTTCTTAGTGTAACTTTATCTAAAACTTTCATGTTCTTTAATATAATCTAATCTTAACAATATAAAATTAAATCCTTTGCAACTGTCGTATTATATGTAATTTAAACAAAAACGCGAAATATATAATATAATGCTGAAGAGAATCCATCGGTTCTCGATAAAATATTCGGATTCAAAGGAGCATACTAAGGTTTCACATTACACTCGCAGTCTCAATCGTAAGTGAAGGTACAAACCTTGGAAAAATCTGTGTTACTAAATTTTTAGGGCCTGTTTTTAGGTTTTTAAAATAACTAGTATCAGATTGTAATGACTACCTGTTTTGTTAACATAAAAGCTTCTTTTTGGAAAGATGTCTGGGGTATTGACCCTGATTTTGCATATATCTATTAAACACTTGGGAGATAATCTTTAAAATCGGGTTGCCCTGCATATTAATCCTTTTTCACAATATAGGCTATACTTCTGTATTTTACGGGTGTCAATATTACCAGTTATATCTCGTTATAACATATTTCTATTTCTAAAATCTAAATAAACGAGGGAACCATCAGGGACGCCGCTGTCCTTAAATTTGCACTGCATTTCCGGTTTCGGGCTCAAACAATCAGTTATTATCTTACGCTTAACTTACTTGGACTAGGGGGAATTCACAGCAACAGCATGGTCAATGTTTCTTTTCTGTATCTAACTATTCCCAACTAATTCGGGCCTTTAAAGTTGACTCATGTATCACCTTTTATTCACAATCAGAATAACTCGGTAATCATCATATAGAAATAGTTGCAGTAGCTGGTACTACAATACTTACTACCGGTCGTCTCAGACTTTGAAAAATGAATGATAATTAGATTCGGAATGTTTACTATCTTGAGCTTTTTATCTTTCTCTTACTTTTTATGTTTAACGAGAATTCACAACCAACTTGGAATCGTTTACATTTACCTAACTAAACTATTTAAATTCGTGCAAAAATAAAAAAAAAAAAAAAAAAAAAATTAAAGACAATAATAAGACCAACAACTCGAATGAGGAAATTAAAATCACAGGGGAAAATACGATAATTCGTTGACAAGAAAGACATAGAAATAGCAATGGGCGGTTGCGCGGCTTCTGATTTAGGCTTCTTAAATCAACGTGATGCCGGCGTTTGGGCGGGCACGTCGCGATTTATAGGGGAGATAGGGTTAGCCGTATAATTATATCGATATATGGGGGAATATTTTAAAAAAATATAATATATCGAGTAAGGAAAAAATATCGTCTTATTATTATAACGTATAGATATTATATTAGTATATAATATATATATATATATATATTTATAATTAATTATCATATATATATAAGTTATATATTATGTTATAGATATAGTAACTTAAGTGTAGAGTAAATAATTTTATAAATGCATGTCAACTTATAACACGATTGATACATTATTACATTATATTAACTCTAGTTGTGTGTCCGCTCAGCTAGCTTCCATCGCCACGTGGGGGGGAACAGAGCTTAAAACGAATTTAATCAGGAAGCTTTTATATAGTACTTAGGTGATTTCCTTTTTCTTAATATTATTTAGGTATTTTCTATAAGTACTCACTTCAACGAACTCTCCGGGTAGGTATGGTATTGTACCCACTATATACGTATCTATAGTATCTTATTATTACTATTCTTTATGTTATCTTCTGATTATATCTATATTTATATATCTATATATATATAATAAGTATTAAATAGTATAGTATATATATTAATATAGAGATGCGTTATATATATATTATATATAATTATATGATACTAGATCTTATATTAAAAGGATTCTAGTATATATATTATATATATTATATATATATATATATTAGTAAATAACACCTACGTCTCCTACTATATAATATAATAAAAACAATAGTAACGGGAGTATCTACGCATCAACAACGCAAAGATGACATACAAAAGAAATTGCAGAAACTCTTGTATGCTGATAAAAATTAATGATTATATTTTTGTTAAAAATTTATTTATTATTAAAAATAGACATAATCAAATACTAATAATGCAATGAATAGCGCAGAATAATTGCATAATTCAATCAGAACGTGTAGAAACAGGTTATTTAAGATATTGATAATTATTAAAAGGTACATGTTCGCCTTGGGCTCGCGGCAAGATTTATTCAACTACTGTTTTAACAATAAAGTAATCATAAGTTGGTCAAAAGACTAGATTTGTGTCACCACTTCACATACAAGCCAGTACAGTTTATGGCATGTACGTTCTTCAAATAGTATAAAACAGGAGACGGACCAGCCCGAAAAAGTCGCAAGCTTTACTGTCTTAATTTTGTTTGAGTTACATTGACTCGAGTTGTTGTGTTGGAACGGAGTTAGACTATGGCTGTGTTGAATCGATCACTATTTATATAATTATGTCTTATTCGTCAACCGGAAGAAGGGTTCAGTATCCCTTTAAGCTTGGAGATCGCAACTCAGCACCAAAGTCATTTTCGTTCTTAAGCACTAAACCCAGCTTTCTTGTACCTACCCCAACTTCTGAATCTCAAGTTCTAGCTTCTTCTTCTATGCCCTTCTAAGAAGTGGTAAGAAATATAAAATGACTAAGCTGTCTTTTCCTCTCTACGTCAGATCGATTGTTATGAAGTAGCATGTGGAAAGGATGTAGATATGTCATGATAGATCGAAGTGTCTTGTTCAAGGAAGCAAACCATAATGTCAAAGAAGGATGGGTTATTACAGAATCCATCGCATACGGAGTGTATTCAAGACTCTTACATCCGCCGATCTTCACGATGGGAATGGTAGTAGACATCTGAGAGGGGTGGGGAGAGTGGCAATGCACTGGGCCTGGGTGGCTAGCTGAATAAGTGGTACCCCTATATATCCGTGGTACATTAATTCAGATCAGTCCCAGTTGCTCGGCGATTTGATTAGCTTCTTTTAACACTTAATCGGTGAATATTTTTTCTTCATCTGTTCGATGGTCCTAAGCGATGTCCACAATATGGTTGGCCATGTGGCTGCGTTCAGGCTCTGTTTTTGACGATGATCGCAAGGTCTTGGGATTGGACGTAGTGGCTTTACGGCTCGGCTGCTAAACCATTCTACAACGAGTTACGATCGGCGATCCTTATCATTTCCATGGCACCATCGAGAGTCGTGCCGAAACTTGTAACTGCCTGCGGGCTGAGTGCAAATGAAAGCCTGCTTTTTCTTGTGGGGCGTTGTAGTTGACACTGGGGCTATTCGCAAACGATGTGTGAAGATAGGGACTTCTACCATGTTTGCATAGTGTGTTAACCGAGGAGCATTTATTTGCTTCGGGTACTCTAACTCGTTGGTTAGTCGTGTTATGCCCGGATCCTGCGTCTCGGCTCATCCGGCCTTGGGAATGTCTTGGCCATTAACTTTTTGCTTCCTCCACCCGACCCGTACACGACATTTTGCGCCAAAACCCGTAAATAATGTCCTTTATATTCACACAGCTCACGTCTCGAGCCCGGATCATCTCGCGCTCATTCAGCTAGCGGCCTTCAAATCATTTAAATCTATCTAGATTGTTGTTTTATGTCGTCGATAGTACGTGTCAACAGTGTTATGCGAAAGAATGCGTCGACGTGATGTAGGTACGTATTCTCTGAGGATTTTCTTTTCTATTGCTGCCCGCAGATACTGTAGAGAGAGTATATTTGTGGATATAAACAGCGCTGGCTCTAGTTTTCGACGTCTGTGCTGTGAAGAGCTCAAGGATCCGAATTCGTAGCTCAGGCCAATCGCAAAAGCCCCAAGAGCCATTCCGAGGATAGAATTTTCTACCTGGATCCAGTATCTTCGGGGGTCTGTATAGACTGCGCTACTCGGTGAGAATAGGTTCATCGTCCAATGGCTTTTCGCAATGGGTTTTTGTGGCGTCCCCAAGCGCCTTTTCTTTCTAACCAGAGCAATACAGATTTCCTCTTTGACTTCATCGGACTCGTTTTCGAAATAGAGCGCAACCCTATGGATAATTCACTGGCATCAAAGATTTTGCGGCAAAACATTTGAAGTATTTTATAGGTAAGATTGTTGCCCTGATTGGGATATGGACCTCCGTTTTCCCTGATTGGCTTAGCTTGTTGGATATCGGGTGGTCGCCACAAAAATACCATTAATAACAACAATTTATATTGAGGTTGTAACGTCAATTCACAACGAAAAAACCTTAAGATATATATAAATTGTTAATGAGTAAATACATAAAATCTGATAGGTCAAAATATTGAATTCACTACAATGCAATAACAATTATAGGCATTCATATAGCTTTCAATTATGATTACTTTATGTTTTCAGAATGTGGACAATCGACGGTTGCCGGCTCCAACAATTAGTCTACCATCATGTGTGTGAATATCGCATCTTTTTCCGTAACTCATTTCATGATAACCTTTGATAATTTGATGGACCTCTCACATTATTTCTTCCTATAAGAAATCCTACAGATTATCCCGGAAACGTGCGTTCTCGTCACGTCACGACTTCGCCTCGGGATGGAGGCATGGGCTCGGGTACGGGAGGACCTTGAGTGTTGGCTTGATTATCTTTCTTCTACGGTATGGGTCGATTAATGCACGGTCGCTTTGACGATGCATGTTGTTCTAAATTGGGTATGTTGCTTTATTTAATCTCTAGAAGTAGTGAGATATAGAGGAATTGGTTGCCGCTCGCGTAGCGGGAATGTTCTACATGGTTGTTGGGTGAGGTGTCAGGGAGTGTTTGGATTGCGCCAGATCGGAAGTTCGCTGGTTGATCCAACGTCTAGGACAAACTTTTCCCAGGCAGATGCTTCAATCTCAGCCATGGAATTTATGAATTTGTCATCCTTGATGATTTGGCGAGAATTTTGAGGGCCGCTAACGTTTCAGCTTATAAGTTTGTCTAACCATACTCCAAACCCTCGGAAAAAATCTGGGAAATATATTTGCCCACATTCACGATCTATCCCTGTTACTAGGCGCTCTAACAGACTTTGGCTGTCAAATCGGTCAGGTCTTCTGGTGTTGGTGGGGTGAGGTGGGTGCGTAACTAATCTGGCCTTTTCCCCGTGGTCACAGGGCGTGGCGATTCGGTCTTCATGATATTGATTGCACCTAAGTCATACTGTGTTCCCCGGTATGCGAGGTGGCCATTAGCACCTTTTTTCCGCCCAAAGATGGAGCCGCCTACTGCTTCTTCTTGGCCCCTAGCTTAGTACAGAAACCCATGAAAGCTATGGAAACGAAGGGTATATGTAGTATCGCTACACTTATGGCGTGGCCGCAGAGTTAGTATGGAGTACCTGAACATCTTCAAATCAATGCCTATATAAGACCACGTCGGGTTCGTTGCAGTTATTTTATATCGCTATGATGGGAGTCCGGTTCGCTGGCGCTGGGTGGCTATGGGATCAATTCCCTTCATGTTCTTTCATATTCTCTTTGTCTTTGCAGTGTTGCGAGAAGAATGATCGTCCCATATTGGGACAAGTCGGGGTGACAAATAGATTACTTTTATGAGTGTTCTGGGGTGACGTCCTCTCTACACAGACACCCCTTCGAAGTCTTGCTGGTTGTGGTAAGGGAGGTTAGACGCTCTATCCATGGAATAGGTGACCAGAATGGCCAACGTCTTCTGGTACGGTACTGATCCTGTGTAGAATCGGCAGCTGGTGGGGCCATTCTGGCGTAATAGGCAGTTTACGCACGGGATTGTTGAGGAGGTCTAGCTGCATGATTTCTCAACTTTGACAATGAAGCTATGGAAGAAGAAAACTGTCTCACGTTGTCCGAAAAATAGAAAGATTACTTTACATTCGGCCCCTTATATGAGAGCACAGTGTCTTTATCACTTATAGGTGCTGAGAAGTTGCGTAAAGGACTCAGGAAGGTGCGTTGCTATGGAGAGACTTGACTATATACTAAATCCAGTAAAGTCTCTTCCGGGCGAGATAGTCATCGCGTGGGTATTGGGACGCTTGGTTCCAGTTTGGTATCTCGCCGTCGCGTCTTCCCTTATCATTCATTTGTCACGACTATCGCTTTGCACGTGTGCTATCCTCTATAATTGCTGGATATGTTTACTTACCGTATTTCCAAGACATCCGCTAGTTGTGGGGCTAGTCCGTAAGAGACGAACCATCGTCGAGAGAATTGCGGGACCTTCGTCGCAGTGTGGATACGATTGCGGGATCGCACTTGCTGAATTTCAAATCCGGATCTCAAAATTTTAGGTAAACCGATTGAATACCCTTTCACGTCTAACCAAACAAACCATATAAATAACAGTCCTGCTTGTGGTGGCATTCTTTGGCCTCCCCGCCATACCATCGGCACAGCCCCTCCAGAAACACTTATTAAACCTTTTTTCGTCAATTCCTTTCCGCAAAGACTAGATGTTCGACCACGTTCGAGTCATGCTGCTTTGAGGATGTCACCTTCCAAATGGGAATCCCTTGGGGTAGATCATGTCGTGCATAGCAAAAAGACCGAAAAAAGGTAGTTACTGACGTTTTCACATTAAGCCCAGACCACTCGCTGGTCCTGGGCAGCAAATGCCCACAGCTCCTTGGCTCATTGGTCCGTATCACGATCGACAGCGTCTCAGCGAAGTTTTCTTTTGCAAAAATAGGTATGCGCCAGTAATGCGTGCACTCCAAACTGTTAAGTAATATTTCCTTCTTTGGTTCCTGGGCAATTTTCCGACTACAGATATAACGGCAGAAGTATTCTGTGGGGTTATTCCAAAAACAGGAGCTCTTCCGTGCAGCGTAGCCTTCATATCGTTCTGAAAGATAGGAAAATAAGAGTATGTTATCCATAGGTAATGCCCTAAAAGCAAATAAAACGATATTACTAGTACATTATTCGCCATTAATAACAAGATATTTGTCTAATGTGTATCAAGAGTAAACTCTGGAAGCACTGTCATCCTCCAAGAATTAGAGCCAATCTTGTGACAACTAATGTCATTGCTTGAATCAGCACACAGCCACGAAATACTATATGCCAGTTCGAGTCTCTAAAATAATCACCTTGGCAGAAAAAAAATTTTTTTTTGTATTGCTAGTGATATGTTCCTTTCTGCAATATGCGGTTTCAATCTGTTAGTAAGCTATACCGCGCACGATTCCTTTTACCTGTATTAAACGAAGCTTTCCTTTAATGCAGTAACCTAATAGAGAATAGATATCGTTCTGAATCTGAACTGATTGGTATGCTGGGCATTTTTTCTTCCCCCTTTGTCCAAAATGCGTTTTTTAATGATCCTGATTTGCCGCATCTACTTCGCTAGCGGCACGTAAATCGATTCAACAACACTACTTCATTCATAGAACTGCATTACCATCGCAAGCGGAAATCGTGCGTAAACCAGAAATGTCACAAGAAATTACTTGGGGATAATATTTTTTTTATTTTCTTCTATGATTTTCTAAGAATGCTGGTTAATTCTGGCATGAGTTTACACCCCGGCTTTTGTCTGTAGGAATCAATCTTGCAGCTTCACCAGCAGTTTTTATGACCTACGTCTGAGTGTTTGTATGTTCCTTTTAAACCGCATGAACATCTTTATATTTAGTGAAGGTCTTATTTTTAAAGACGCCTACGGACTCCTCTGAACTGAACTGTTAATGATTGGCGCCTGGAAATTGACATCACATAGAAATACTCTGCAAAATGCTCCTCAGGGAGCCCCTATTAGGACGCTCTGGAATATGTTCAGCCAAGGTGACTGTATGTCTCCAACCAGTCATAATTGAATTTCCTCTTGAAGTGTTTGGCATACAATTATAGGTCTTAGGTGGAATCCAACAATCTTCACAGTACTGACTCTTTTTACTGCAGTCCAATACATGGACGAATGTCCCACGTATCTAACATGTCGGATTATACTTTCGTGTATTCATTCTGTTACTGAATACACAACGATCTACTGGGCTAGCTCCGGAAATCTGGACCCATCCAATATGGTTTGACTCAGTCGGTCTGCTTGGTGCCTGGCGCTGTCTGTTTCTTTCATCATGGCGAAATAATGCGAAGTAGAGGGGATTGTCCTTTCGCTCGGGGTGTCAGGTTCTTAGTTTGAACTGCTATTCGGTAGATCTACGCCTTGCCGGATAATGTGCATCCTATATTCTGGTACGCTTCTCCACACTCCATTTCCACTTTTCATGAGTTCCTTACGACTAATTTCAAATGTCACTGCAAACAATATATATATATACTATATTATAATATACCTGCTGTATCTATTTTATAATATATATATATATATAATATAAGTCATTCATTACGTTAAAGCTTTGATATATATATATTATTGTAAATATAACGATATATTGATACCATTCTATCTAATCTTTATATCTATTCTATCTAATCATCTATATAGGGTACCATGCTATATATGACTGGAAGTATATATTCATGTCTATACTAAAATTATCTATTATCTCTCTTCCTGGTATATAAGCGTATTAATATTAGCGTATATATTTATTATTATATTATAATACTATATATAGTTATATTATATATAAATGTTTATATATATATATATTATATCCATGATTACCTATATAATTATACTCTATATATACGGTATATAATAGATATACTTATATATATATATATATATATACTTAGATAAATATAATTAAATGTATCATATATATATATTATATATAGTATTACTATATAGTATATATATACAATATTAATATATATAATATATATATTATATTAATATAACGTAGTTATAGTCATGGGTAGGGGCTCATAGTATCGTATATTAACTTATCTATATACAAAATAGATAATACTATATATATTGATACTATTATAATCTTCTAGAAATAAATAATACCTATAGATAACTATATAATTAATGAGATATTTATCTAAAATATCCATAGTAATAATACCTCTAATTACTGAATTTTAGTATTTTAATACCACCTACTAGATAATCTACTATATTAATACTTTAGAGTAGTGATTCCCTTATATCACTAGTACTGGATTATCCTTGGAGCTAGAGAATGGTCATTAGCTCAATTCTCTCTTCGACGCCATTCAAGTGTGATAACAGGCCTCTACTTAATTTATTAGTAACATTCCAAAGATGTTAAAGGGACGCAAAACGTAATCAAAAGTTATTAGCACAACCTAGATGTTTGGCTCGAATACCACGACTAATTTTCGGTGTTTGTAATGAAAATAGTTTTTTTTAAAAGTGATACGTCTAATCGTCATACTGGTCCAATGTGTGATTGACAATATGTGGGGTTTGTAAGTTTCCTACCCTTTTAGATAGGCTAAGATACCACTACGCCAAATTTTATACTATAAGTAAAACGTTACGTACCCAAAGGAAGCATTTCCAGTAACGTTATCCCTTTAGTTTCGTTAGTTGATGAAATTTGGGATTCTAATAGTTAGCGTTTCTTCTCACACTGATCTTGTTCGTCCGACTGTATGGAATGTTGAATCGCGTGGCCGTTCAGTGCACTGTGGAATAATTTTCTGAGTGTGACATTCTTCTCGGTCATTTTGGGTTTGGGGAACGCTTTATAGATCCTTGCCTCATTCATTTAGTAAATTGTAAGAATTATCACGGCTGAACACACAAAATGCCTAGATTTTATATACACGTACAGTATCAACATTAAAAAAACATAGACTGGAATACAAGCGACAGCTCATTTTCTTAGTCTAATCAAATTAAATACAAGAGCATCATCTAAACTCGAGTGCAGAAGATAGGTACCTTACCAGTATCGACAAGACCAGAAATGTGAGACAAAACTGAAGGCGATAATTGCAAACTAGCTTACTCGACCTATACTACTCATACTATATATACTACAATATATCATATATATACCTAGAATCATATATAGGTTATTCCGTACTCACTAATATAAGAATAAAAATCACTCACTTATATAATATCTATATATACAACCTCCTTATAAATACAATAATAATATCTATCTATCATAATAATATCTATATATAACTTCGTACCAAAACTCTGCCTACTCTAGAGAACAACAACAACTATCGGAGAAAACAGAGACCATGTGGAGGTTCAAAAAATCGCACGGTAGACCTCTATAATTGAGATACAACCCATATCATAGGGGGGGGCTTTATGCTGCCCCCCTGCCGTCCCCTTCGACGACAACAAAATGTATATATATAGTTTAATTATAGCTTGCTATATCATGCTATCTCTCTTAACATGTTATATATATATTATAATATATTATATATATGTAGTAAGGGGTGGACAGGGATCGGCATAAGGATACCAGCTCGGAAGTTGCAGAACCAGGTAAGTTTAGACCCTTTGACATATGTCCACGCACACCATCTTGCATAACCATTTCCGGTTTTTTATTCAAGCTTGTACTGTGTCAAGGTAGGTGTTTTTAAGAAGTCGGATGAGTAAGCCTGAATTTAAAGTTTAGGTAAGACCTGAGACTTACTCTCGAGGTTCTTGTGATACTCACTTGACAATCCTAAAAGGATTGTTAGACCCCCAAAGGGGGTAGGGGGTGGAAGCCCCTCAAAAGGGGGCTTTTCTGGTTCCTAGATGGTTTTAAGATTAAAAATTAAATTAATCGCAGAAGACTGAATACATTGGAGTGCTAGGGTAGAATAGTGGAGTAGCGCTACAGAGTCATGAGGCATAGAACGGAGATTATGGAGTGGAGTCGAGTTCGGCATTATCCGGGTTCGGTAATGTAGTCTAGAAGTAGTAACATGCCCGCATGGAGAGTATCCCGCAGTTAAATGAAGTAAAAAAGAGAAACTGCATGGAATGTACAATAACCAGAGGATAATAAGAAAGGAAGAAGAAGACGGAAGACGTAAAGAATAGAGAAGAAGAATGAAGATGGAGAGAAGAATGAGGATGGAGGTATAGGGCATGTGGAAGAATAAGAGGCGTCATAGGAGAACTGAGATTCAGAGAGTTTGGGATACTTAGGATAACGATATATATGATCATATACTATCATATGGTGCTTGGCCGCGGTTGCGGATGCTCTAATTAGTATTACCTTGTGTTTAATAATACAGACATCTACATTACTGTTACACGTAATAGATAAAATATAGCTGATTATCTAGTTATATATCATGGTACATATCTGAGTCCTTGCATTGATTATCGTTGCACAAGATAATCACAGATTTTTCTAAATGTTTGAATAGAACTGACTTTGTATAATATTTTTCACATCTCCATTTTCTTTATATATAAACGCTACGACAGTGATACATTCTTTTTATTCATTAATTGCAACATGCATATCATTGGTTTTGCACTTTTTTTTATGTTTTTTATTTTAACCTTTATTAAAATTATGTGTTTAATTTTTATTTTTATTTTTAAATTATTTTATTTTTACCTAATTGCTGTTTTGAAACTGATTTTTTTAGGGCCTATTTTAAGAAATAAATTATTTTTATTGAAATTATAATAACTTTCTTTTTTATAACATATCTAAAAAACTTTATTTATTTATTTTTTTTCAGTATTAAATAAATTTGGTAACTCTCTCTGATGAGTTCGACGTTTATTATTTTTTCATTATTATTTATTTTTCTTAATATAATTTTATTTTATGTATTATTGTAGAGTGTATATTTATATTTTTGTTTATATTTATATCATATTTTATAGTTCAACCATTTCCAATTACTTTACTACAATAAAATTTTTAATAATGCTCTTCATAATGTTGAGTTAAAATCTTATATTTACAATAATTCTCATATTTACACATTAAACATAAAGCAGTAACCTCCAGTATAAATATCTAAGCTATCAGATTAAACATTATCACTACTCCCATATATCACTTATACTCATCCTTGGGTCATATTATATTGGAAATCTAATTGCTCTTGGACTTCAAAGAGGTTTCTTTCCTCTTTTACGTTAGTATATAAAAACTACATACTAGTCGCCTAAACCTTTTAAAATTTAATTATTATTATTGTATTTTGTTTAGTATTTACCCATTTTAGTTTTTAATGTTCATAACTAATTTTCTAGCTTATTTCTATGTTATTCTAACATTAAAATAAAACTTTTAATCACATTATTTTTAACTAATTAGCACCTTAAAGCCCGTACATTCAGTATATTAAAACATCAAGTAATCAACACTCGTACCTACTCATACATATCATAGTCCTATATCCATCATCCTTCGAATAGATTGCTCAAATTTAGTAGAGAATGACTCTTCACATGGATAACCGTGCTGCTTCTAAAGTCATAGTTTTTGTAATTATCTAATGTATTGTTCCGTCTCTATGATTCATTTTACTTCCCTTTTTGTTAACGGATTTGATATTTTTTTTCTAGCGTTAAAATGTATATGGTATGTAGATATTTGTTATTATATTTGATTTAAAAACTGTATATAAGTTTTTTTAACATGCAGGAGACTATCTAGGAAATGTGGAATGCTTTTAGTCTTATTTTTAACAGATGTTTAAAACTTAAAACAGACATTTCGAAATATATTTGCAACATTCAGGTCAAATACGATAAACGCCGTATCGAATCACAATGACCAGAATCAATCATGCAAAAAACATGACTCCATCCCCTCCAACTCACTCTACACCGTGAAGTGTTAATTGCTACTATTGCTATATCTATGGGTCGATTCTATTGTATTTGAACATTTGATCTCGTCATAATTTTTGTATTAATCATACTACTCTCAAACAAAAACTTTTTAATTTAATTTTGCATGATTTATTTTGTACTTTTGATTAAATTTATAATTTTGATTTTTAATCAACAAAAGTAACTTTATAATTTCTTTTTTCTGTTTTAATATCCTTTTTCACATTTGCTTATTTTACTCACTTCACAACAACAAATAAATTGCAGGTTATAGAAAATAAGAGTCCTCAGTAACAAATCACACTGCCCTCACATCAACCCTCCTAAGTCCCATCCGTGATCCTAGCTGATCCTGATTGATGCGTTAGATTAAAAGTCATATTTGTACAACATAACACAAAAACTTTAAGTTTAATTTTGTTTTGTGTTTTCTTCCTTTAAACATTTTGTTTTTACTAAAAAAATTTATTCTTTTTAATGTTATAACTTAAAATTTGCATTTTTACATACCTTAAAGCAGTACATCATTAAATCAGTAATAAACTGCCCTCCTTTTTACAACCCTTCACCCTAAAGCAGCTACACACTCAGTTAAATCAACTGCCTCTGCCGTGATCTATTGATCTCTACCTTTGCACTGACCCTATCTTTCTCGATTGTGACTCTTGCTACTAATTGGACTCTACATGATTCCCAGTTCCTGACTTCTTTGTATCCCCTCCACAAAAATGTATTTATTTATTTTTGTTTTGCTTTTCTTTACCCCTTTTGTTTTCCTCTAACACTTTGTATTCTTTTTCTGTTCTTAATTCATTGATTTCGTTACATTTGCCATTTTTACCCTACTTAAGGCAGTAAATCTAACAGATCAAGTCCGTTCACAATCAAAAAACTGCCCTTTCTTCTAACAAATCAAATACACTCAAATTGTCACTGTTTTACCATACCCCCCCTTAAAAGCCCCGAATGTCTTACATTGCTTCATATGTTCAGCTACAAGTTGCATTTCAAAGTCCTCAATTTTGCTCTCGCCCACGCTCACCATCCCACCCCTTTTATTTCTTTTGTTTTGTTTTCCTTTCCCTTTAGATCCTAATGTTTTTCGGGGCGACTACTTCTTTTTCTGTCTTATCACTTAAAAACTTTTGCCTTTTTCACACCCCTTAAAAGTCAGCTAATCAAAGTCCTCAAGTTTCTTCGACCACCCCACTTATCCTCCTACCCATTCTTGATACTCTTGATTAATTGCTCTATTTTATCATAAAATACTGGATTGCCGTATCTTTTGTTTTAATTTTTTACTAATAAAAAATTTATTTATTTTGTTTTACTTTGTTTTTTTCATTTGTTTTTTACCTCTCAAAGACTTACTCTTTTTAGAGGTTTCTAAAGTTAATATTCTATCGTTTCAATACACCCTTCAGTAAATCAGTTATAATCAGTTATCAAACCACCAACCACCTCACCTAATATCTCTACCCATCCATATCTATTGATCTATTGTTACTTGATCTATTGAACTGTTGAAAATCATATCTGGTATAACAGATAAACAGACTTTTCATTTGTTTGTTTTGTTTCTTTTAAAAGACATTTTGTTTTTACTAAAAAAAGAAAAAAAATTTCATTCTTTTTATAGTTTATAACTTAAAAATATTTTTGCATTTCTTACTACCGTTAAGCAGTAATCAGTAACTCAAGTACAATCAAAAATGCTCCAACCCTCCTATATATATATATCTATAGTATAATTATATATATTATATTATATATAATATATATATATATAATATATGTATATAGTATATATATTATTATATGAGTTATATATTATATATATCTATAATATATATTATATATATATATTTTTTTTTTTTTTTTTTTTTTTTAATGTTTAATTTTTTGTTTCTTTTTTTTTTTTGTCTCATTTTCATTTTTTTTTTTTCTCTTATTTTAATAATGTTTTTTTTCCAGGATTCAGTTTTTCCGCATGGACTTCCAGTGGTACAGGATTCCCCGGGAATTCTTTCCAGTTTCCAGGTCCACCATGGAATCCTCCGCAGGTTCCAGGATTTCCAGGAATTTCAGTGCCCTGCACTATAGCACCGCAATCCTGATTAAAAAATACAAATGTTTATTAATAATTTTCTTCGTTATTTTTTCAGTCAACCACGAGACGCTAGCAAAAGATGAATTCAACATCCGCTATAGGGGGTAAAAACTCGATAAATGATTGAAACCATCAAAAATGCTCTATCGATATTTAAAAACCTTCTAGGAGTCAACTAAGCCCACCCTTTTGGGGGGTAAACCCTTGAGCTTCAGGCTCAAACTAACTAAATAATATCAAACCTAACTTCTGTCAACGAAAATAATGAGTAACTAAAAGGTATGTTAAAGGGTCATATAAGAAAAATACCTAACAAAAGGAAATATTATATTTGGTTTGGGAATTAATATTTCAACGGACGACTACTTAAAAATGTTACAACCACTGCTTGCTTTAATCATAGAAATAAGCAGTGCATGGTGATCACGTAAAGTTAGTAACACGGATGATTATGCTAATGTATTAAGTAAGTGTCTATAATTATTGTGTGTGTTTTTTTTTTGTGTGTGGTGGTGTGTGTGTGTGTGTTGTGTGTGTGTGCTGTGTGTGTGTGGTGTTTTAGGTGTTTTGTTATGTTCTAAACATATAATAGTTGAATATAATTACATAATAATAATATACACATAATATAAATAATAATAATATTAATAATAATAATGCAAGTAATATATATAATAATTTGAATAATATAATCATAATAATAATATTACTATAATAATATATAATAATATAATAATAATATTATAATAATAATAATATAATATATAATAATAAAATAATAATAATAATAATAATAATAATAATGAGTGATTTTTCTGGGAGGTTGTGTATAGTAAAGATTGAGATGATGTTGATTCTGCTGGTAATTGAAACTTCTAATTTTAGTTTAACCTTGTTTATGGTTAGCTGTAAATGATCCAGTTATGGCTACTAGGATGATAATATATTTTGGGTTTAGTTTTCAATATTACACTGTTAATGGCCAGGTAGCATTAACATTAAATTTTAGAGATATGTTTTGGAAAAAGTGTTGTATACTTTTCTTTTAAACTTGACGTAGATTATTATAACAACATAACAGTTATTTTTAGTAGGTTGTTCCATATTGGACAATGTTATCGAATAAGCAGAATTACTTAGGAGATATGTTTGAACAAAGTGTGTTTATTTTTCATCATTTAACTTGGAACGCTAATGATATATTTACAGCACAGAAACAGTAACAGCGACAAGCAACACAACACAAAACAACACAACAACAACAACACCACAAAAACACACCACACAAAAAACTAACAACAACAAGAACAACAACAACAACAACGGCCGGATGCAGCATTGTTCAAACACACGTATCACAAAGCACGACAATGAAAGTAAACTTGTCCACACACACATCAAAACAAATGCAAAACAAAAACGCCTACATTAGCGCAACAACACCAACATTAACAACAACAACAAACTGCAAAGGGGAAATAAAGCAACTTAAAAAGTGAACAACACGCAGCACAGCAAGAATATTTATTTTATGTTATGGTTATACAAAATAACATGAATCCATAGATCATAGATGACTAGCTCAAATAGATCAATAGATCAATGATCAGAATGGGTAGGAGGGTTGTTGGTAAATGATAGTTTGATTTACTGATTTACTGCTTTACTGATTTAGGGTCTGTAAAATGCAAAATATTTAACGTTATAACATAAAAAGGATAATTTTTTTAGTAAAAACAAGAATGTTTAATGAAACAAAAGAATAATAAAAGTTTTGTTTATGTTATAACAAAATATGACTTGAATCATAGATCATAGATAATAGATCAATAGATCATAGATACGAATGGGTGGTGGGATAGAGTGGTAGGTTTGATTTCTGACTTTACTGTTTACTGATTTACTGATTTACTGATTAATGATTACTGATTTGATGCCTTAGCGGTATGGGGTACAATAATGGCAAGAAATATATTTTAAGTTATAAACATAAAATAGAATAAATTTTTTAGTAAAACAAAAATGTTTTAAAAACAGAATAACAAAAATAAATAGTTTTGTATTATGTTATACGAAAATTGACTTGATCAATAGAATCATAGATCACGGATGGGTAGGAGGGTATGACAGGGCAGTTTGATTTACTGATTTCTGCTTTAAAATTTATGATATAAAAAATAGCAATTTTTAAGTTATAACATAAAAAGAATGATATTTTTTAAGTAAATAAAACAAAATGTTTAAAGAAACACAAATAAATAAGTTTTTTTGAGATTTATGTTAAACAAAATATGCTTGAATCAATAGATCAATAGATCAATAGAATCATAGATCATGGAGGTAGGAGGATGGGCTGGGATACGTTGATTTAACTGATTACTGTTTTACTGCTTTAGGTACTAGGTAATGGCAAATTTTTAAAGTTAATATTCGATAACAAGGCTTTAATGGAAATCAATTTTAGGTCAAATATTATCAGGCTAAGACGACCAACCAAACGAGCCATGATGCAAAACAAATATAAATTTTTTAAAATAGTACACAATAATGTTAAAGAACAAACAATGATAAAAGTTTTGAGATATTTTACATATGATTGAATCATAGTCGTAGACGGGGTGGGCGGGGGGGGCGCGCTGCGGTCTATCCGGCAACTGCGGACTGCACCCACGAGGCCGAGACCCAAAAAGATTTAGAGAACCACAAGGGCCAGCAATAGTAAAAAGGCGAGTCAGGATTAATTGCGTTGTTTAGGGGAAGCGGGGGGTTTATCGGTGCTAAGCTGGGTAAACGTTGCCCGGCCTCTCTGGACGTGCTTAAGCAGGGGGGGCGGGGGGGGGTGCTGCGTCGCGCTATCGATGAGTAGGTGGGGAGCGACGGAGGGCCAGTTGAAGTGGTATGACTGAGGAGGACCTATGTGTGTGTCGACTCTATCAGAGGGTGGCGGGAGTAGAGATCGGGAGAGATACGGGATGCGGAGGGCGGCAGGCGGGTGAAAGTGGGGGAGGGGGAGAAGCTGGGATCGAAGTATATATGTTTTAGTAGATAAGTGGGGGGAGGAGGGGAGGGGGGGTGAGGGGGGGGGAGGGGGGGGCAGGGGGTAGGAGGAGGGAGGGGGAGCGGGGGGGGTGGGATCAATGGGGGGATTAAGATGGTCGAGGTTTAGCGGCAGGAAGATACGAGTGGACCAAACAGATTGGGGTGGAAGGAAGGGTTGATAGGGTAGGGAAGGAGAGGGGAAGGGGATAGAGGGATTGGGGCACAGGTGACGGTGGTAAGAGGGGGAGAGACTGATATATAGATGAAAAAGCATAACTCTCGGAGAACATAATCGTGAGGCCAAGGCTATACAAGATAGCGGCGGAAGAAGTAGAAGTTCTAGCTTGATTAACCGATGAGTCATCAGTGAATGCATCTAGTACCTTAGTGGGCTTGATATAGTCTTAACGTATATAAGTGTCTAATGTAGCGCGCGGATTATATTAGTGATGTAGCTATGCTTTGACATCATAATGTGTGTCGGAGTTCTACATATTGTCGTGTCGACCAATTTCTTATTTCGTCGTCAGGTAAATATAATGGGGATGGGAAGTTCAAAATCCTTTGCTTCCCGAGAAGCTAGCTCTATACCGTATTTTTAGCGCCTTATGTCATTCGAGCGGACGATGTGTCACTCGGTGATCGCTGAGCCCTTATACAAGAAGTAGGCATGGAAACAGAAGTGAATGTTGTTTCTTCTGATATTTTTTTCTTTTTCGAACTTCACATTATCCTGCTTTAAGTTTTTCTTATAATTTTGTCATTTTCACTGTCGTTGTTTTCAACACAACATTTCATTCGCATTAATTTAAAATTATATATACATAATATATATATATATTAATATATATATTTATATATATAATATATATATATTATATGGGTAATATATCTACATATATATTATATAGTATATATATATTAAAGTATAATATAATATATATATACTATATATATATGTTGTCAGGCTCCTCTAGAAGAGCGCACAATGCATATCACAAAACGAAGCTAAAGACACTTACGGAGAGAAAAGGAATACGACTTGCTGGAGTGCAGTCGAGGAGGGGGAATGTAACTGGTGTCGCGTAGAGTTTGTTTAGAGTGGCAGGCAAAGTGTTAAAAAAAAAAAAAAAAAGAAGGAAGAAAAAGCTAAGAAAATCAAATGACTAGGCGGGAGAGGTTCCGATCCAAACGATGCGGACTATGAGGTGCTAAAAGTGGGATACCAGCAAGGACGAAAGAAAGGCAACATCAGTCGCCGGATTTTCGTGGAATCTCCTGGAGATAGAGACGTCGTCGTATATCTGCGTTTCCATCTAGGTTAGAAAAGCACCGATGAGAGTAAAGAAACAGAAGAATACAATGGCCCTAGGACTAGCAGAGAGACAGAGAAATTTGTATTGGCGCCGTAAAGTAATATAGTAAGAATACTGAGTAAAAGCCCTATTCTAGAGACCTTCTATACGCCTTTAGCTGCCGTTAAAATGAGGTAAGGCTTCTCATTAAAGCTTGCGTGATTGAGCGCTTTTGATTAAGGTGGTTTGTTTTTTTAAGGAAAGGAGAAACGAGCTCAAGGATACCTGAGTGGAGGGGGTGAGCATGGGGGGTGGACGTGCCCGTGAAACTGAGGTGTCATGGACGAGAGAAGAGGGAGAAGGCTTGCGACCGATGGACCGCCGGCCTGGGTTGGGGCAGGGAGTCGCGGGTCGTGCGGAGATCCGGCACGTAGGGGACGCGAGGGGGGGAACTACGGAGGGTGACAAGAGACTGGACTAGACTTCCACGGGACAAGCGCCCGGCACAGGATGGTGCTGGACACAAGAGGACGGAGAAAAGAGCTCTCCGAGTAACCCTAAATGCGCGGCTGCGTAGTCTCTTGACAATCTGTGTGAAGTCATAGGCTGGGTGGAATCGGCGGATGTCAACGGTAGGGCGGCGAGGATCTGGCCTCTATGCGTCGATCGTATACCGTGTTCTCCTTCCCGCGCGCCGAAAACGTCGAGTGGTGTGTAGGGGCGTCTGAAAGAATCTATCTGGTGGGAGTAAACGTATACCTCCCTCGCTGTTCCCACGGACTTCGTCGAGCCCTAGCATTGGCCGTGTTAATACCTTTACGAAATATATTTAAAGGTCGAGTAACTAGAAGGCTAAAGATAAACGGTGAGTATATATATATTACTATGTATAGTATAATACTATTAGTATATATAATATGAGTAGCGAGTTATATAGTAGGTTTGATCTATTCTATATCCCCGTCCGCCGGCTCGAGCTCTTCACCCCCCAAACAAAAACCTATATTTTGTTTAAGGTTTTTTTTTGTTTTCTGGTTACATTGTGTCCCTAACACCTCAAATATTGCTACGCAAAGAGGATGTTCCAAAAATGTGTTTGAGGTCTGAGTATTCCTTTTGAGAGATGGAGCCTATTGTAGTATTGATTGTTTGAGATATGATCTTTTTGTATAGGTAAGTTGAATCAATTTATACCAGTTTTCCGAGAGCACTAATCATGTGTTACCAGAACGTGGCGGAGGGCAATTTCAATCACGGGAATGGCGTAGTTTTCTCTTTTCCCTTGTAGCTATGTAGTGTTTATGGCGAGATAGTGGAATTTGCTGGTCTTTCTGTCGTAGGGCAGGCGTGGCCTATGAATATAATAAGAATATATATATACGCGAGCCAGTTCGTGATAGTATGTACTATAAGGACACTATAGTACGTAGTAATATAGTAGTTTGATAGCAGCAATAATTGATGCGTTATGAACTACAGCTGATATAGATAGTATAAGTGATAACTAGTATAGTATATCATATAATAATAGTAACACTAATGAGCTCTCATATGCGCGAATGATTATATAACAATAGCAAGCGACCGATGGGAAAGGTAGCTACATCGAGGTGCGCAGGCTCCTTGTAGGAAACGGAGGTATGAACTCCCCTACCTAAGTAGGCGAGTGCAGCGCGCGCGTCTGGACGCCACACTAGGGCGCGTTGGCCAGATGAGTTCCACAGTGCCAGAATCACATAGATCAATAGATTCAAGCATTGGGGGAAGGGGTAGGGGAGGGTGAGTAACGTGGAGTGTTTTGATTGTTACAGAACGTGCTTACTGATTTACTGCTTTGTAGGCGCGTCAGGTAAAAATGCGCAATGGTTGGCGATCGAGTATTGATCGATAAGTCTATAACATCAAAAGAATTTACATTGTTTTAGTTAAAAAAATGTATTTAACGATAAGACAAAAAATACAATAAAATGTTATTGTGCTATGTTATACAAACAATATGACATGAATCAGTAGATCATCAATAGAATCAATAGATCAATAAGATCACTAGATCAATAGACTCAATAAGATCATATGGAAGCGGGAAGGAGGGTAGAGTGGGATTGTTATATAGATTAAAACTGAATTTGGTTAGATATATAACTCGCTTTAAAGAGATTGTAAATGCATTTTTAACAGTTCATAAACATAAAAAAGAATAAATTTTTTAGTAAAAAAAATATCTATTAAAAGCAAATAACAAAATATAAACATTTTACTACAGTAAAATAAAACAACAATATGACTTGAATCATTAATATCAATCGCATCACGGCACTGGACGTAAGGCAAGCTGTATAGAGCAGTTTGTTTACTGATTTACTGATTTACTGCTTTAAGTATGTAAAATGCAAATTTTTAAAGCTATAAACATGATAGACAATTAATATTATCTTAATATTAAAAGTAAAAGCAAAATACTAAAAATAACTACTACAACCAGCACACACAAACCAAAACACATAAACTAAAAAAGCTACACAATCTATTACGTAGACCGCTTAATAACAAGGAAAATAAATAAAATCACAAATATTCATTTTATTCATAGATCAATAGCTATAGGAGTGGATTCAATAGAGTATAGACACGATAGTGAAAGGATACAAGTAGGTGGTTTGATTCACTGAGCTTCTAACTGATTTCACTGATATTAGTGGTATCGTAAAAAGTGCAGAATTTATTGAGTATTCTAAGTTATGACCCAAAAAGACGAATTTTTTAGTAAGATTAACACGAAGTGTTTTAAGGCAAATAAAAAAATAAATAAATTTTATGTAAATAAAACAAAATATGCTTCGATAGAGTGGAGTGTGATATGGATGAGTGAAGTGTAGTGAAGGAATGATGCTAGAGTAGATAGAGTGGAGTGGTTGGTGTACAATGATTTAGTGATTTACTGCTTCTAGGTATGTAAAATTGCAAATTTTTTGTTAAGTTATAAACATAAAAACAATAAATTTTTTTTAGTAAAAACCAAATGCTTATTAAAGGAAAGAAAACAAAACAAAAAATAAATATAAGTTTTTTGTGTATGTTGTAACGGCCAATCAAAGAAAAAATTACAGTAGCGTGACTTCATTATAAATGCGAAGTACTTAAATAGATCATCAGCGATCTACGGAAGGTAGCGGAGAGATGTAATCGGAGGGGGGTCAGTTGATTTGGTTCAACTGTTGTGTGAAGGGGCCCTTTAACCTGATTTACTGCGCTTAAGATGATGTAAACTGCAAATTTCTAAAAGTTCTAAACCTAATACTGGAATAAGTTTTTTTTAAGGTAAAAAACATTAGTGTTATAATTCATGACTACACCGTTATACAAGTTATTTATAGTGTTCTATTTTAGAAAACAAATGTGAACTTGAATCGAGATAGATAAATAGATCATAGATAATAGATTCGAATGAGACTAATAGATATGATCAACGGATGAGTGGGGAGGGTATGCGGAGGGGCAGTTTGATTTTTCACTGATTTACGTGGATTTACATGCATTTCAGGTAGTAAAAAATGCAAATTTTTCCAGTTATACACATAAAGAAGAATAAATTCTTTTAGTAAACAAAATGTTTAAAGGAAAGAAAAACCAAAGCAACAAATACATAAAGTCTTTTCGTGTTACTGTCTCGTATGGTAGTACTATATACAAAATATCGACTTTAGATATATGCAATAGAGTGCTCACGAATAGATCAATGAGATACGGATGGTGGTAGGGAGGGCAGTATACGACGGAGAAGCTTTGAAAAAAATTTCTTATCTACATCTGATGCTAGGATTCGCTGCATTATACCTCGTGCATTATACTGCTTTATGGGGTAATGAAAACACATGCACAGAAGTTTTTTAAAGTTTAAAACCCCGATCGACAGCAAAATATTACTTTTTACTAACTGAATCAAAAGTTTTAAAGACCAATATAAAGCATAATGAATATATTTTTGTGTTCATGGTTATATCAAAATTGACTTGACTTCATTACGATCAATAGATAATAATCAATAGAATCAACTGATCAGGATGCAGGTGGGCGGGTTGTGAGGGCAGGTTTGGTGATTTCTGATCTTACTGATTTAACTGTTTAAGGTAATGGTAAAGATTCTAAATTTTTAAGTTATATAAACAGTAAGAATATTCTTTTGTAAAACACAATGGTCTTTAAGCAATAAACAAATACATATGCAATTTTTAAAAGGTAAAACATAATATCTAAAGCGAAACAAAACAAAAAATAAATAAGTGTTTTGTGTTATATTATACGACGAGAGAGCTTCAATAGCAGAAAACTATGAACTTGACTCAAGTATCAATAAGATCAATAGGATACTAGATCTTGAGGAATCCGGTACTATCTAGGTTTTATGGATTGTGGGGGGGGCGGGGCAAGTTTGATTTACTGATTTACTGATTTACTGGCTTTAATGGTATGTAAAAATGTAAATTTTTAATTTAGCGATAATCTAAACATGGAAAACGAAAATATGGAGAAAAGCATACAAATTTTAGTAAAAACACAAAATGTTAAAGAACAAAACAAAAATAAATAACTCAGTTGATGTTATGTTAAATATTTACTTAGAGACGAAAGTTTGAACGAAGGAAATAGATCAATAGATCACTAGATTAGGATGGAGTATGGGGAGGGTGTGTTGATTTACTTAGATTATGATTGTTACCTGCTTTAAGGTAGTAGAAACGTAGATTTTTACGATTTTAAACATGAAGAGCATAATTTTTTAGTAAAAACAATGTTTTAAAGCAGAAACCAAAATAATACAACAATAAAAATATATCTATAAAAAAAAAAAAAAAAAAAAAAAAAAAAAACAAAAAAAAGGGATTAAAAATAAAAAGAATTAAAATCCACGTCACAAAAGGAAAATTTACAGTAATTTTGACCGGGCCTTGCCGCATACATTAGGTATGTAGATAACAAAATAAATGATATTGCAATAGCAATACGTAACCTCTATTTTACAACAAATAAATGAAAACAATTTATATACTTCATGTATTACTGCATTACAATCCCCTATCTAAAGAACTATTTAGAAATTCCAAACAAAAATCACACCATGCTGTAGAGGAGAGATTTTTCTAA
>JABUQX010038235.1:32500-40562 GCA_015478945.1 Trachelipus rathkii
AATAACTAACATTGGCATTACAGAAACGTATCCTATTCACACTTTTTTCAAACATATTCTAACATATCACTGTTATTTTTACATTAACATAGTAACATTTAGCAATAAGTTACCATAAAATCTAATTATTATACTCGCCAACAAATATATGCTGACCGTAACAAGTTTTCACATCAATAAAGCTAACATATCATATCCTGAACTAGAATATAATGAACAATGACAAAACCTAACATACCTATGACGAATAAATGGCTAACAATAACAAAGTTCCATACCTACAACACTAAAGTAAACTAACAATGCATTACAGAACGAACATTCGACCGAAGCTGATTGTGGTTCCTGTTCACTTAGAGTAGCAGATACAATCGAGAAATTGTTCAAACTCCTCCCACTTTTCGAAAAATTACGCAATACCATGATTCTTGTTTGGTTCGCTTTCGAAACATTACGCAATACCATATTCTTGTGTGGTTACGTTCGAAACATTAAGCTGATACATTGATTCTTATTTGACCCCAGCGGTCCAAATAACCAAAATTTATTTAAAAACATTTTATGTTTTTGCTAATTGTCTTTATATTTTATAACAACTCTAAAAACTTTTTATTTTAATTTTATTTCTTTAAAACCTTGTTTTGTTTTGTTTTTTGTTTATTTAAAAACTTTTAATTTTTAATTTATTTCGTTAAAACATTTGTTTTACTAGAAAACTTTAATTCTATAATTGATATTCGTTAAAACTTTGTTGTTTTACTTAAAAAATTTATTCTTTTATTTTTTATAACGTAAAATTTGTTGTGTTTTTACATACCAAAAGCAGTAAATCAGTAAATCAGCCCAGCCACCCTACTCTCCTCAACGTCTCCTACCCTCCCATGATCTATCGCTCTATCGAATCTATTGATTCAAGTCACATTCTGAATCATTCGGATAAACATAACATAAAAACAAATCTTTATGCACTAATCAACGAATTATTATGATATCATAACTAAGTTTCCCATTAATAAAAACTAACACAGCATCATCTGGTCTAAGAATAAAGTACAACAATAAACCTACACATACCTTAAACTATGAATAAAACTGTAACATTAACAAATTCCATACCTACAACAGTAAAGTAACTAACTATGCATACAGAACACGTAACCTATGCATACATTGTCAAGCATATCTCTAGCATCAGCAATGTTAATTCAGAATTAACATGGTAATATTAACAAAAATTTTTATAACTTGTATAATTATTATAACATACCGAATATATGTAACGTAACAAAGTTTTCCACATTAATAAGAGCTTACATAATCATTCATCTGAACTAAGAATATAATCCACAACAACAAACCTAACACACCTTAAACATGAATAAACTGTTAACATTAACAAAGTTTCCACATTTAACACCAGTAAAGTAACTAACATTGGACGCGAAAACGTGTCCTTACTCATTACTTTCATAGCATATCTCATAGCATATTAACGGGGGGTGTAAAAATTTTTTTTTAAAAAAAAAAACCAATTTATTTGGATACAGCTAATATTTACTAATTTATCCACAACCCTGTCTAGCATTATCATACAGACCACGAATATATGCTAACGTAAACAAAGTTTATTTACATTGACATAGTAATAGTTTAAACAAAAATTATCGATTAACCTACCTATAGAGTGATCATATCCCCAACAAATAATAGCAAACATAACAAAGTTTTATCCAAACAAAAAACATAAAAATAACAAAGTATTATCCAAAACATAACATAAAAAAACGTTTTTCGAATAAAAATTCATAGTTAAAGTTGTAATAGTCACCGATTTAAAACTGCAAATCAATAATATCAAGATAAATCAGCCCCATCCTCCCTCCTAACCAACCTTTAGCCTGACTTTGATGATCTATCGCATCTAGTGTCAGATCAACATATCGAGTGAATGCAGTTGTCGTTAATCAGTTAGTACAAAAATGTGAAGTTCTTTATATACTATACAGATGAATATATGCCTAACGTAACATGTTTCACATTAATTTAAAGCTAACATAGATACCAGAACTAAGAATATAATGTACAATGACCAACCTAACACAAACACACTATACGCACGAATAAACTACTCAACATTAACCAAAGTGTCCATACGGTTTACAAACAGTAAAGTTACCTTAGCATAGCATTACAAACGTAACCTATTCACACTTTTTTCATGCATATCTCTAACATAATGTTAATTTTACATTAACGCTATTGATTTACGTCGCATTTCGAGTATCATTTTGGAAAACATAGGCACAAAAGGAGTTCTTATCATACTGATCAACAAATTATATGCTAACATAACAATGTTTTCATATTAATAAAGCTAACATAGCATCATATAAACTAAGAAAATAATGTACAACGACAAAACCCTAACACAAACGTATACGCTCGAAAAACTGTTAACATTAACAAAGTTCCACACTTAATAGCAGTAAAGTAGCTAACATGGCATACAAAACGTAACCTATTCATCCTTTTTTTCCAAGCATATCTCTAACATATTAACGTTAATTTTACATACATAGTAATATTTAACAAAATTATCATAACCTTGTCTAATTATCGTACAGACCAACGAATACTGTAAACAAACCAAAGTTTTATCCAAACATAACATAAAAATAGGTTCTTTGAATAAAATATCATAGTAAATTGTAATAGTTTACTGATTTTAATACAGAAAATCAAACCATCAAACCCTCCCCACCCCTCCCTAAATTACCTTTTGATCTATTAATCTGCTGATCATGTCACATTTTCGAGTATCATTTCGAATAGATAAACATAACACAAAAATAAAGTTCTTTATTATACCAACCATCGAGCATATACTGACCAACAACGTTTTACATAATAAAGCTAACATAACATAGCCTGAACTAGGAATATTATAATATACAACGACAAACCAAACACACCATATGTACGAGATAAACTACTAACATTAAACAAACTTCGTGCCATAACGACGGAAATGTACCTAACACTCGTTAACAAAACGTAACCTATTCACACTTTTTCAAGCATATCTCTAACATATCAATGTTAATTTTACACTAACATCGTAATATTTAACAAAAATTTAGCATAACCCTGTCTTACATCATACTGACAACGATATATGCTAACGTAACAAAATTTTTACATCAACTTCGTCCTATTTAACAAAAAATTCATCATAACATCGTCTAAATATCATAATTTCCAACGAATAATTGCAAACTAACAAAGTTTTATCCATACATAACATAAAAAATAACAAAATTTTATTCCATAACATAACATAAAATAATTTCTTTGAATAAAAATATCACAGTACAGCGTAATAGTGTACTGATTTTAAGCGGTAAATTCAGTAAAATCCTAAATCAAACCATCCCATCCTTGCAATCTCCTATCCATCCAACCATCTATGATCTATCGAAGATCTATTGATTCAAGCATATTTCGAGTACATTTTGGATAAACATAACCATAAAACTAAGTTCTTTATATACTGAATCATTGAATATATGCTTACGCAACAAAGTGTTTTGGCGTCAATAAAGCTAACATATCAATGACCTGACAAAGAATATATGTACAAAAATGCAAACCTAGCAACCCGACGTATGAATAATCCCTAACAACCTGAAAATATCCCTACTTATCAAAGGAAGTAGCTAACAGTATTAACAATATTCGATATGTTCACTTTTCCAGCATTAAGCTGCAGTAAAGCCGTTATTATCTACAAATCCATTAACAAAGTGACCAATCTATCAAAAATACCAGCATATTGAACTATGAATTAACACTATCTTCAGCAAAGTGTCAAGCGTTTCGAGTTTAACATCATTTGGAGTATGAATAAACGTATACATTAGCAAAAAATTTTGTGGCAAACCTACATACGCAACAAAAACTTATCCTAGCTCACGTTTCTAACACATGACCGTCAGTAACACTGAAGTGCAACACAATAATGCTTCAACCAAAACTCATGCATTAATCGTCGATAAAGACAGAATCGAGTGGTATGATATATACCATTTGATAGTGAATTAATCATTATAAAAACATAACGTATCATAAACTTTTTGACGAGCAAATACACTATTGTCACTCAACCGAGCAAAAACTAATATAAAGCAACAACATCAAAACCAATAACCAGAGAGAAAACAAAGGGATGAGACGCAGAATTTGAGAGTGGAGGATGTGAATCACTAGAGAGGGGGGATCGCCCCGAAGGGGTGTAAGCGGGTTTTGGGCCTCAGACAAGTTTCCATTTAGTTTCGAGCCAATGACCCTAGCACGAAAAGCTAGTAGGGTGATCGGGAAGCCTTTCGTTGTGAAATCCAGTTTCATGAAAACATGCCTCAATGGTAGCTCATTTAAATGCAGAAGACAGATATCATGTTGTAATGATTTTCCAAGAAACATCTCTAAATATCTTATTGAATCATTTCTATAACCTGTATTCACATTTGTTCCATCTGCCTTCAATAGAGATTATCTATATTCCAATTCCGTACCACAAACTCTCTTATAGATTCCATGGGCGATATCAATTCCTTTTCCCCTCTCTGGTGAAAAATGGTCAAGATAGAATTCGTCTGAAAAAATGAATAATTTGTTAATTAACAAATTAAGTTTGTAAAGTTTTGAATTGATTTCACAGAAAATATTTAAATAAATACATACCATTTAAATTAACAATGTACAGGTATAAAATATTTAAATTTTATTTACCTGGCTCGCCAGTGATAACGTAATGGTCTTCCAGTATTGTAGACGTGTAGTATTTGCCATTCACTTCAGAGATTTGAAGAGTTACATCTCTTCTTTCATCTAAACCAATGCCAGTTATGTTATAAAACACTTTTTCTTCTTCTTTCTGCCTTTCTCTTCTTAATTTATTCCTTTCTTTTCTTAACTTATTTCTGAAAAGTTTTGGTTTGTTAGTAGGTAAATCAGATTAGTTTTCACAAAAATCATGTATAGTGAATAATGTAAGTAATCAGTATTATTTGTTTTAAATATTTATATAGTGTACGTAATGTATTGTATATGGTAGGTAGTTCCAAAATCTAGGTAATTATTATCAATAACATTTTGCCAATTTTATCTTTGGTTATTAAGCCAAAGTCTACTAATAAAGAAGAACCGATTTGTGCACCAACCCTATCACTTATTTGATACCTGAAAAAAAAGATTATATTAGATATAATACTTAGAAAGTTCGGAGGGACGAAACCAATATTTAGATTTAATTAAATATAATTCGATATCATAATTTGCATTTACTGTCACAAGGTTCGGCTCATTTTGGAAATTTCCATCAGAGTCACTGATTGAGTATACGATCTGCCAAATATATCAGGCACAGAATCATTGTTTGAAGATGTTGCAAGCATTTCAACATAGGACTGCTGAATGTTTTCCTCAGATGCTGATTCTGAAATGGGGCTTTCTTGATTCAGTTTCTGGATAAAGTTGCTATGATCATCTTGGTTTACATTTCTTATTCAAGCAAATATTCGTATCCTTCTTACACTTTCTATATTTTTGGATGTTTCTTCTTAAATTTTAATTCAGAATTAACGCAAATGGACGCGGGTGGTGAGTAATAGACAGGTATCAAAAGTAACTGGGTATATAAAAGTCGAGAAACATGGTACAGTACTCTTCTGACACTCGATCTTAAGTCTGCGTACAAGAAAAATAAGTAAGGTTCCAAAGTCAATTACAATATTATTACTGAAATAATTCTCTCTATAAAATTAAAAAATGTGCCAATTAATGAGAAGAGCTAGGTGCAAAATCTTGAGTAACCGTGTGTGTGATAGACAGAAAAAACAATCATAGATTTTCATCTTTATAAAGTTTTATTATAATTCAAGTTTTAAAGATCACGTAAAACAAATCAATATACATAGAGAAAGATTACCTGTTAGATAGTTGTATGAATTTAAGTAAATGTATTTGTTTACACAATTATCTAATCATAGTTATAAGTAAAATTAAAAATAGATTAAAGGTTTTGTCCATATTTAAGAAGACCCTAATACAATACCTGTACACTTCAGTAAGAGAAGTAAAACCAGTGATCATATAATCTGTGAATAAATTTTAGCAAGAGTTTTTATATCCGTGCGGACTAATAGCTAAGACTTCTGTGTCGTTCTTGAATTTGATATAGTGTTCAAAAAGGACATAAATTTAATGTTAAAACGCGTGAAAAGGACATGGTGCCTGAATTGCAACAGGTAAAGAGTTTGTTGAAGCTTTGAAATCATTCATATACAAAACTTTGAAGCGTCGCACAGTTTAAATTTAGGTACTCGTATGTTTCATATGGCGAGTGAGACAGAAGCATTTGAAAACTCTATATAGTGACTCTCAATTAATGTGACATATGCCAAGGTCAAAAAATCAATTGAAAGCTAAGCATTTTCCAAAATAAATGATTATGTTTCCTGAAGATTGACATACGGTGTATACGTTACTCTAGTAATTATAAAGCTACTTCACGACTTCATGTCAAAGTGTTTTGTTATAACAATTTTTATCCGCTATATATCATTTGAAAAGCATCATCTATGATCCGAAATTACCTGCTTAAGGTTGAGAGCAAAGAGGTCTTTCCTGTTAGCGGATTCTTCGGCAAACGTTAGCTGTGCTGAAAAGTATAGCATTCATTAAATTAGAGAATATATAACTTAATGAATATATCTCGTGTAATACATAAATCGATTTATTACATAAAATGTGTTCTACAACATAGTTGAAATATAGAGGAAGTAAGATTGTAAAGCTCTGTGAAAAGAATAAGAGCCCAACTAATATTGAATACTCGATGCCACACGTGTGTTACGAAAAAAAGAAAAGTTCAGAAAGGCAATGTATACAAATTTATTTTTTAAAATTCTTCAGTACAATAAATATATTTTTTAGAGGGAGAGAGGATAAGTACGAATGAAGAAAACGTATATCAGATTTACTGAAGAAGCAAGGAATTTGTCTAACATCAATGAAGTCTTTGTGATAAAATAATGACAATGCAATGCGAGTTAACTATGATGATAGAGGATATTATGTTATATAGCCGTAAATGAATAAGAGTAAAAAGGAATATATGTGGGCCAATTTTTATGACCTGGGTCGAAAAGTCACATGTATATACGATTAAAAAGCGGAGAATATCTTCTATTAACCTTATGTGTAACTGTATAAAGAGTGTCAGTTGTGCAACAGGACGAACTTGGATAGAACGATATAAGCCGAAAAACTGTATTTTGTTTGTTGTGTAACTAAATGTGTGTTTGTACATCATGATAGAAGCAAGCCGGTAACAAGAAGACAACCAGACTATTATGTTTTTAAATAGATATAATATATGACCACACAGGCACTCTAAAAAAAGTCAAAAAGAAAGGAGGTAATTTATATACTGTAGAAATACAGTTTGATTAAATTAGAAAAGGGCAATAATGTAGCATTAGTATTATATGACCAAATATGCTCAATTAAGTAAAAAATCCAGTATTAAAGACAAAATATAAAAACGCAAAATTAATATCTAGTCATGGGCTGTTAAAAGGCCCAGACAATGTAGGTATAACATCTGTATAAAGGTGACATATGGCCTGAAATTAAGTAGGTCATACAGGATAAAATAAGGTTGAGTATAAATAAGCTATAGTATAATGAATAGGTAAACTGAAGGCAGCATAGGAAAAAAAAATATGGGTTTGCATAGAAAGCTCAATGAGGCAATAAATCACATAAAAAAGAATAGAGTAATTATACAGTATATTAGTACTTATAAAATAGTGAATATACGGGGGAAGAATTAAAGTCAAATAGGTTAGGATATAATATATAGAGAGTCCTAATAATGAGGTCATAAGATTATTATATAAAACTTAGTTAAAAAATAAATATTGTGTGATAATTCGAAATGTAACACTTATGGGGCGATAAGGTCACATAAAATATATACGACATAAAGGAAACGTCATAA
>JABUQX010038236.1:0-12500 GCA_015478945.1 Trachelipus rathkii
GTAATGAGGTAAGCTTTAGTTCACATACATAACAAATAATTTTATAACAAGGAAAACTGAAAATGTAGTAGCCCTGAGATATACTCTAAAGATCGAAAGGTCGCCATCAATGCTAGGGAGAGGTACTAAAGGACACACAATGTGAGGACCAATTCTCCAAAAAAAGCTTTCTCTAACAATAGAAAACTTTGTGAGAGAACAAAGCCTGCGATAGCTGACTGAAAGAATTTTTATGATTGCAAGCCTCTGCTCTCTCAATACAACCTTCTTCAGCACCCGGAACGTTACGGCTGACTATTTTCCGCACGCTCTCATCTGACGATATTTTACATTAGCAACACGGATGGCACTTCTTACTCCAGGATACCCGAACTCAATGACTCTTCTCTCATTGAGTTAACCATGACTCTCTCCATCTGGACATTGTTGGATTGAGAGAACGTGTATTAGAATCGAGGAATAAGTAGCATTATTTCTAAACTCTATACTCTGGTGAAAGAGTATGGCACCACTTAGCAGGTTACGCGAGGTTGATCTTGCGTATATGCCAGTAGAGGTTAAGTAAACAAGTATTGCCAGAAATAAAGAGTTACCTCTTCCGCTAGAGCCATTTCGAGTACTTCGCATCTCGATGTGCTGCCCTACCTTGCAAAGAGCTAAGCCAAGTAATATATTGGTGATGAAATGACAGCCTCACACTATTGTGGAACTCGTCGCTCCTATCAACACACAGCTAAGATATAGCAACAGCATCGCTCGAAAGAGTTTATAGTCGCCATAGTAACCTGAAGTAGTAGTGTCGACAGACCCTGACTAACACTCTTCTTCAAAGAGATTTGCAGCAGTGGGGTGTAATAGCATAAGCATCGTCGTTGATAGACAGAGGAGCTAAACGGTCTCTGCGAGAGAGATGGTTGTAAGATTTGCAAAATCATTTGAGACACTATGTCAACTCGAACCACACAGATTGGGGTAAATTAAATTCCTTTCACTCAAATGCATAAATCACTTTTAACTGCTTCTATTCGTTGCACCCCTACAATTGCTAGTGTACAGCTCATACAATATTCTAGCGGGGTGCTGTCTAGGGATCTCCCAACATCTCTCTTTTACTAAAGAATCTGAATCTCAAAACATTCACAGTTTACATTCAAGACCTTGCTGAAAGGGCTAATCTCATTCGAGACCAGGCTCGCCAACATCTTCAGCATGAAACTACAACAAAATGAATAAACAAGACAAAATATAAAGCAAGCTAAACTCCGATTAGGGTTGGCGATTATGTGTTTGTAATTGACGTCAAGGAGACTAGGGGGCAAAGTCCGAAATTTGTATTCTGAAAGTGGATCACGGCCCGTTCGTTGGTCAACAGGTAGTACATTTTCCAATAAGTTACTTTGCAATGTTTTAAAAACTCTAAACTTTTATTGTGCTAAGGGACAGACATATAAAAATACCAAATAAGAAGCTAATAACATTCCATATTTCTACTTGACGAGCCAAAAGGTGTATTTGTATCATCTAATAAAACCCCTCTATATAGTTCAACATATTCACCCCTCCCCCTCCCACCCCGCCAATTCCCAACACATCTATTTTAATGGACAACTTCCACTTCTTGCAATCACCACAGAGACCATCTTTACCTCCCCCCCGCTCCCCCATCTTGACTTGCCCTTCCACCTCTATTCTCGATTCATAGCTCCCTCTCAAACTTTAATCAATCACACCCTAAATCTCCTTCTCCTCTTCACCATTCTTCCCTCCCGCTAGTTCGCATCTACCACTTCCTTCAACTTCTCACTCAACTCCCACATCTCAATCTCATTCAAACCTACCTCCCACGCCCACCTACCAAACCCAAGGAAAAACTTCTTTTCTTCCCCTCCCTCCAAAGAGAAGTCCTTTAAAGGTTTCCCTCCACCATCCCAGATTACTTTGATGAATCTCCACCAGTCACACTTCAAATCACCTTCACTCAACCTTCAGCACCTACCGTTAAGCCATTTCAGATCTCAAAGTCAATCCTCAACACCACCCCCTGTACCACCAAAAATATTACTTCAAAGTTACCACCCCGCACTCCCACCCACGTCACTCACGACCACCTCCACCTATCCCACAAGACCCTTTACAACCTCCTCCTCCATCATTCCCACTTCCTTCTCCTCAAGACACAATCCTACTCCCCCCATCCACGCCTAGAAATACATCACCCCCTTCCCCACCAGATAACAGATCTAGAGATGCACACGCTTTGTCCCAATTTTCCCAATGAGAAACACAACATCCCTCATTCCCATGGCTTTAAGGGGACAGACAACAAGAACAATAGACAGACGGTGGCAGCAATAGTTATTTACCACCGGCAACAAAATGATTCCTCGTAGGTAGAGGTTTTCAACAGACATCACAGCCAGTCGAATATTTATTTAGGTTTCTTTTAAAAACTAACCCCCAGGGGGAGAACAATTTATACATTCACAAAAGTTAAATAAACGAGAGCATATATAAAATGACATTTTAATTATGCAAATAGCGAAAGTTAATCACAACATTCCAAGAAATAAGATTTTTATCTTAACAACAAAATATTGAAAACAAATATCACTCCTCTAAATTTGTATCAATGACATCATACTTGAACTTATTCAAAACAGCAGTCAAACTCTACATCATCAGCCAATACTCCCTCTTAACCGCGAAAATTTTAACCAATTTCATACTTTTTCCTGGGCTTATTTCAAAGAAAATCACCCCTACATATTATCCACCATCATACCTTTCTCCGAAGAAACCCCTTATGAAACTTTCAACATCATCCCATTTCCAACATCTTTCAATGACACTTATTCTAGAATCATACTGCATAACCCCTATCCATATTACTTTTTAAACCATAAAACATTAAAATTTACCTACAGCACAAGTCTTTCAGAAGATATTTGCAAGCACCTCAGGGAACAATAATTACATTTGCTTCAATTGGTGGTCCTTGTGGTCCTGTTCGATCTAATAGGATTTCTAGGAGTGTATCTGTCAGCACATACTTTCTGAAAATCCCAACTTACATTCTGTAAATTAGATACATACCTACCAGTTACCTTTACACTCTTCAAAGTGGAAACTATAACTTTAAATCTCCTTCCTCTCCTATAACCATTCTATCTGCTTGCCTATGAATCAGCCACATCTAGGTCAACTGGTGCCTTATTCTCTCTTCCAAGGTTATGACCTGGATACTGAAAATGTACTCTTTCAAATACCCTCCACACCTACTTGCGACCAACTGGCTTTCAGAGAACCTCAGTTTTCTGAAACACTAGAGACATTCACGCTCCTTAAAATAACTTCCTTTCACTTCAAAGTGAAATTAAATGCATTCATGCTACATTGGGACGCTTCGTAGATACATAAACAAAACATTTACGGACTCAGGAATTAATCAACATCCATTCATTTTTATTATCTCCTTATCCATCTTTACGGATGAATCTCTTATACGGTTGGATTTTAACACTTTTACTCTAAAACTCTGTTCCGATTCATCCCGCTCACTGCAGCTCTCCGGCAGTCCCCTTCGGTAGTACGGTATCCAGTACACATCCGTCTCAAGAGCCCCTATAAACAGAAACCTAACACTTCAACAGTGTATCCTCGAGCAAATAGAGCCAATCTTTCAAACGCCGTCTACCGAAACTAGCGTTAATAAAAAATTTTTTTCTCGGTCAAAAGGGGACTCTATACAAAAATTAATTTTGCATAGTTATTTTGAAGGAAAAACTACTTTCCTTCAAAGCCTAAAATTTTCTTTTTATTTAATAAAAAAAAAAAAAAAAAAATATAATATAAGATAAATTCCCACCCTTCATTTGTCTTCCCGTTTTTTGATTGGCTAGCAAGCGTCTTCCGATGCTTTCCCCCATTTTCCCACGTATATCTCAAAGAGAGACTCCCCCAATTTTAAGGGAATACCAACTCCACCCCCCCCTTTTATTTTTCCACACGCCGGCAAACTCCATGAGGAATCACTTTTCTTATGCGTGAGTTCTGATCACATGTGTATTGTTCCACTTCCCAATATTTATGCGTTCAACTGGTGAGTCCTATTTTCTTGCACATATTATTTAATATTCCTTACAAACTGCAACTTTTCAGGAAAAGTTCATTTAGGGAAGGTTTGGTTAAAAACAAAATTACCACAATATCATGTTTGGTAGTAATCACAGGCCTAATCGTTTTTCGGCGATATAGGCTAATACTAGCATTCTGGTTTGCTCCGCGTTTTTCGTGGGACCTAATACTTGAATGAATATGTGTTGTGAATGTTTTTTAGTTATTATTATTAATAGATATATTTTCTTTTGAACGCGAATGAATAGGTGTTGTGAAAATTTTTTTTTATATAATTATTATTTCCCTTTACCTTAATTTGGGTAGCTATGTCCCGGGGGAAAAAAGCCCTGTTGCAAAAAAGTTTTATTTATTAGAGTTATTAGATAAATTTAGATTTCTTTTCGAAATCATCATTTTTCAAATAAGTAAACAGCCTTGATTTGAAGTTTGGTGACTTCGTATGAAGGCGCGTCAGGGTCAGGCAAAATTTTTCAAGTTACTTTGAGGATAAATAATTTGTTATCTCTCTCTCAAAGTTAACATTGCAGTTTTTATGAAGTTACAATTTTTATATTATCACTATTTTAACTGAACGCGAATGTGATCTGAAAGTTATCTTTAAATTATTATTATTATTTATTATTATTTTATCATAAGTCATATTTATTGTTCTTGATATTTGTAATAATAGGAAAATTCCACAATAATGGTTGATGGTGAGTGAAAAGAGAGAGAGGCTGAATCTTTATTATTATTATTATTATTATTATTATTATTATTTTATCATAAGTCATATTTATTGTTCTTGATATTTGTAATAATAGGAAAATTCCACAATAATGGTTTGATGGTGGAGTAAAAGAGGAGAGGCTTGTATCCTTAATTATTTTTATTATAATTGTATTAGTTAATTATAATATGATTTATAAGTTTCTACAACCATTGTCAAATATCTATAAAACGTTATTGAGCGAATATGAACTTCGGGTGAAGTGCTTCACCGACTATGAAATTTTTTTGGGGTTATGTGAAAGTCTGTAGGGATCCTCTGAATGTCTTTGTGCTTTGGCGAAATCAAATATCTGAGGGTGGTTGGAGCTGCAGAGTCAAATATTGTGGCATAGTTGTATGGTTAAGGCAAATTTTTTTTTGGTGTATTATTTTCCACTCTGAGGACACGATCATAACTGCTCTTAAATTCTTTTACTAATACCTTGAGTTTGAAATAGGACTTGATGGTTCATGGGTGTGTAAGGTCTAATATATATATATATCTAATTAACTAATTAACGCAAAGTAATCGAGGTCGTTTTGAATCATTTGCTTGATGACATTTTTTTTTCGGCAGGAAGAATGATTTAACATTTAATGAACTTTTCTTGCCGAGGTACATGTTTCCTGTAAAGTTTTTTATGGGGTTTTGGACATAATTTTGATTTTTATGGTAACCTATGATGCTAATCTGGGTAAAATTTTTTTGTAAAGGTTATGTTCTATTTAGATGTTGGAATGTTTCTTCCCCTCTCCGGTATTTATGAGAGGACGTTCCGAATGTTTTCGTCTTTTGTATTATTTTGGTATTTTTAGAAGCGTTTATATATTTTACCTTTTTGTAAAGGAAATGAAATATCTTCTTTTTTACATATTTTCATCGATGACTCTTCATGTTTAATGATGATTAGTATATTGTCTAAGTTTTTTGGGACGAATTTTAATTTTTTTATTTTTTAAGAAGAGTATAATTTTTTTTCCATTAATAATATTATATTATGTTTTGATTTTAATGAGAATTCTATGAAGGAAATCTGTTTTGTACGAAGATCAGTTAGATTTTCTATGAGTGGCGTTAGTTTATCTTATATGGGACATTGGTCTTTTGGGTTCTTGTAAGGTTGGGAAAATCGTTTTTTCTCATCGGTAAATGGATTTTTTTCTGCGTGACGTAATATAAATTATTTTAATTTTTGCGGTTTTGTTTTTCAACTTATTCATTTAAACCCATTTTTAAAGTTTTTCCTCTCCGGTTTTGAAAAGCCGTTTCATGTAAGTCTTTTATTTATTTTGTTAGAACATGGTTGGTCTTTTGTATTTTTAATTTACAACATTTAAAGGCTGGTATTCTTTTTTCTGGTCATTGTTTTATTGTATATTTTTGTTGGCAGTTTAGCTTAGCAGATATCTCCCTTATCTAAGTTTGAGTGGTGTGTATCTAACTTTTTGGTCTTTTATATGTAACTTCCACATGCGTTTTGATACTTTGTTCGGTGATGTTCACTCCATGTCATTGTTAATCGCTTTGGTGGCATATATGCCTATTAGTTTTATTATACTTGGTCGATTAAATTATGTGAAATTTTTTCAAATGCTTTATCCATTTATTCTTTTAATACACTCTATTTAACATTTCTGTTGTATTTTTATTGTTTTATGCCACTCTGTCGTATATTTTTAGGGCATCTGGATGGAGATTTGAAAATAAATTATTGGAAAAAGCTTGTTTGTTGCGCGTTACCAAGGCATCAGTAGCAATTATCCCAAGTAATTTGGAGATACTATATTATAACCGTACATATATATACATATATATATATATATATATATTATATATATATATATATATATTATATATATAATATATATATAATATATATATATATTATATATATATATAATATAAATCTATATATATAGGGGTGTACAGGAACTGAAATTTTCGATTCCGGCCGGAACCGGAATGCCGGAATTACCAAATTCCGGCCGGAACCTGAATTTCTAAGGAATTTCCTTTAACTATAAAACATGCTAGTTTTAGACATTACTAAAGAATAATATAAATCTTATATATATTATTAATATTATATATAATATATTATATATATATATATATATATATATATATATATATATATATATAATATATATATAAATATTATATAATATATATATATATAATGTATATTTTATCAGATTATCATATTATGCAGATTTGTCATAATAAACCTCACAAAATTGTTTTTAAAATGCCATCATTCGCAAAGATTTTTTTTTATTTATTAATAATGTACCAAAATCTTTAATAGAGTGTAAAATATGCTACCAAAAAATAAAAAAACTAGTAGTTCAGCAAAAACATTAATACAAAACCCACTCAATAAACATTTTGGAAATCATGCACCTGAAGAAATAATCCTGGAAGTCAAAAATTTGGAGATAGTAAAAGGAGATCCTGTATTTTGTGACCACCATGGACACTCCACATAAAGCGAAAGATCCAAGCCAGAAAACAAGTGAGTCTTGGGGTAAATCTTCCTTCTCCCCCAACAAATTTGCAATATCAATGATCCAAAACACAGGCAATTCTTCAGAAAATAGTAAATTTTTATTGCAATGAATAACCAGCCATTAACAGTCACTGAAGAGCAGGGATTCATAGAACTTATTTGCCATCTTCAACCAAAATATCTAATCTATTTCTATAGAAAATATTTTTTGTAGAGATGATGTTGCCAACTTCATAAGCATTTTGGAGATAGCAGTATTCGAGAAGTTACTAGGCTGATGAGATATCATTTACTACAGATATATCGGAAAGCTAAATTATTCAAAACGATTCATCTTATTTCTTTTATACTATTCAGATGGCTTACGAAGCCAGTTTGGAAAAATTGACTATGTATTCATTGCCTATTAGAATAAATCTGGCTTTGAAACTTGGGTTATGGTGGCAATAGGCTGAGCTTGAGTGGGTGTAGCAGGAGTTGTGGAATCGCTTTCACCCGGCATTTTAATATTAGATTAGTAACAAAATTTGTTAATAGTTATAGGCCTATATATTCCCCAGCAAATTTTGAAAGTAACTTTTAATATATCAATGGTATAGAAAATGGGGTTAATGTATATATATATATATGGTTAAAATTTTATATTTAAGATATATTCCAAAATTAGGATAAATTTAAAATTGGTGTGAATTAGAGTACCTTTGTGAAACTCACGTTTTTCTCAAGCACTGGCAATTTTTGTGGGGTTCTCGCATTTGCTTCTTTTCTTCACCTAAATCTGGAACTGTTTCTTCAGAAAACTTTGTGATTGCGTCACTCGTTCTGTCGCCACTTTCCCAAAAATTTTCCTTCTTAGCGATTGGAATGAGGAATAAAGGTTTAGTTCTTGTTTAGGTCAATGATAACGCGAATCTGCTATGGCTAAATTTATTTTGAGGTTATATAATACCCCAGTAACATGTGCCTAAAAAAAACATAAAATGGAATTACAAACATAAAAGATAAATGGTTTCACAGGAAAATTTTCATACATTATAAAAAAATAAAATTTAGACATACTGGAACTCAAAATATATAAAAAATCTAAAGCATAATCATTTTTCCAGTTTGGGACAAGTTATCAAAACCCAAATAAAGAAGGTGCTTAAGGTAAAATCATGATCTAAATTATTAGTTCTAACTCCAGAATACACCAAACTTAAAGATCTTTTGTGTTATCTTAAATTTCACAAAAGCTGCCCTTAGAGCAGACATTTAAAATTTACAAAAATCATGCTAAAGATATTTTAGGATTCAAAACTTCTCAAAGTAGAGTTGTATCTATAGCCGATACCAAAGCTAAATTAACGGTTACCAAGACTTTAAATTACACCAGAACCTTCCTGAGAGTAAGCATTAAGAGCTACAAAATCACACTACAACTATTTCGGATAGAAAAACCCTTCTAGTTACAAAAATTTCACCAAGGAGTATACTGCTAGATCTTGAAATATCAAATATAAACTATCTCCCAAAAAATTATCAAAGTCTTCTAAGGAAAATTAAAATGGATACTGATTTTCTATATATGAAAGGCAAGGTTAATAGCAAAGTATTTAAAAATGTTAAAAAAAAAGATCTATGTAACCTGGGCGAAAATGTGGTAAGTCACCCCTAAATAGACTTTTTTTTTGTAAAGTATATTTAGAAGCGTAAGAAAAATATATATAAAAAAATTGCGGACTATAGGTAAAACAAGATTCACATCATTTTATCGTTAAACAAGGAAAGGGCTTACAGTGCAAGCTTTAAGATTAAATTTTAAGTTAGAGGTTTTAAAATAAATGGAAGGGTATGACTGATAACACAAAGTCTTTGAGGGGGAAAAAAACAACTTTGCAGTAGGTGGAGAGACAAGGTCATAACTCACTCCTAAGTAGATTTTTTAATAAAGTATATTTTGAAGCGTAAGAAATAAAATTTTATACAAAAAAAATTCTAAAACAAATAGAGCAAAAACTAATCTGTCCCTAGGTTAAATTGTAATGTCCTCCAGGTTACCTTTTAATCTTATTTATTTACTAAAAATTTAAATTTGGGCTTCCATGATTTTTCCTCAAAAAAAAATATCTAGTGACCAAAAAAAATATTTTTCTATATAACCGAGGCGACCAGAACATTGTCGCTCATAAATCAGCACATTATATAATGTCTATTTTGAACGTAAAATAAAAATAACAAAAATAAAAAAATAAAATAAAATAAACACATCAGACTATCCAGAAAGTTTTTAATACTCTTCAAACACCAATCCGGGCTACCTTTTCTTTCCTGTTAAATTTGCCCTTTCAATTTTCTAGAGATTAACAAATATCTTCACGATGAGAAAAAAAAAATATCCTATTCCGTTCACTTTAACAAAATATTTCTGGCTAGTTCCTTTTCATATAACTAAAATTTTCCCTATGGTAATTTTATTCTTATATTTATAGGCCAAGCTAGGTTAGAGCTAAATATTGCGTTGATCTCAGAAAAATATATATCTGCCTTAGGGCATAGTATCAAATGCTAAAAAAAAAAACCTTAGGAAACTTTTTTTATTGTTAAGAATTTCCAACCAACTAAATAAAATCTATTTAAATTAATAAGAAAAAATACTAAATAAGTAATAATAATTACCAGTGGATATAAAGAGAAATCACAATTACGAGAGTATCACATGTAACAACCATATCAATATAACCAGGGATGATTTTGGTTGCGTAGGAGTGTCGCTGGTTGGGTTGGAGGGAGGAGAACCGGGGGGGGATATATATTTTACTGAGGAGAAAATGAAACCTTCCAGTGTTTGTCTGGAGGATCAAATTCGGTATTAATTTTAATATATAACTAGATTTTAAAGGATTACAAAGTTGCATAGAGAAAGGAGTTATATGAAATAAAAATACAGAAGAACATTCAAAGCATTGAATAAATGAAATCAAATGGAAATAATGAATGCACATAAACGTTGATTGGCAATTCTGAAAGTAATTCTCATAAAAAAAATATAAATATAAAAAGGGGGTTTGCATTTTATTTGGGAGATAATGGATAGGTTACCAGTATTAACTGGAGAACAGATGGTAATTTATTTTGTTAAATTTCTGTAGATTTAAATATTTTAGAGTGTGTTGAATGAAAGATTATATAAGTAAAAAGTCTAAGAAATATTCAAGTCATCGAATAAAACAAAAATCAGAAATGGAAATAGAAAAAAAAAAAGTTTATCGGCAACCCGGGGAGAAATTATCAGAGAAAGAAAATAAAGAAAGGGGGGTTTGGACATCACGCTATATGCATCGGGAAGAACATGAGGAGGAACAAAGGAATTAATTTAAAATAGAAGGGATGCAAGAAAGAAATCAAAAATTTTAAACTGCCAAACTTTGAGAAGAAGTAGATAAACAAAAAAAGTCTTTTTCTTTATTATCTGTCTATAACAGAAACTTTTCTGTTATATATATATATATATATATATATATATATATATATATATATATATATATATATATATATATATATATATATATATATATATATATATATATATATATATATATATATATATATATATATATATATATATATATACCTATATATATACTATATATATAACTATATATACCATACTATATATATATATATATATATATATAACATATATATATATATATATATATATATATATATATATATATATATACATATATATATATACTTATATATTTACACTTACTGTCACCTTTCACGGGCAGAGCCCTATTCAAGGAGGGGGTGTTGCACACCTCATAAATCAGCAACTAAAGCAAATTACGCAGATGAGCACAGACACAGGCTTTGAAGTGGGAGATTAAATTCAGCAGGAAGCAGAAGATGGAAGGAATTCCACAGAACAGATGTGGCAGGAAGAGGAAGCACCACCAGTGAAGACAACCTGGGTGCCTACATCAAACACAAAAACTCATGTGCAGACACGGCACCCCTAGTGATACGGGGCGGCGTAAAGGTGGAGGTACGCGGGTGATAAGCCCTCGGACACCTGCCGCTGCGGTACCTATAGAAAGAATAAAGCACCAACATCGCGCCGCAAGATAGAGGGTCAAGTGGACTGGAAAGTACAGAACAGTTTATAAACCTTTTTGGCCTTTCACTCGACCCTGTCCAAGCCGGGTGAAACCAGGCCCCCAGATATGAGCAGTACTCCATACAAGGGCGGATTAAGGGCCCTTGTATGGCTAGCTAACTGAGAAGAGGAAAAAATACTCGCAGTCTAAACAGAACTCCCAGTTTCTTTGAGGCCGCCCTAGCAACCGTTGTGATGTGAGGTTTCCAAGACATTTTTGTTTATGTTAAGGCCAAGGATGTTATGTGTCAACAGGAGGGCAGAGAGGAACGTCGAAAGAGATAGGAGAGAGTTAGAGGTGTCTTAGGAGGAGATTATTAGAGAAGTTAGGTTTTTAAAGGAATTGAATTTCACAAGGTTCAGACGGCCCCACCCGGAAATTCTATCCAGATCAGCGCGAATAGAATCAGAAAGATTAAGACGAGGCAATTCTAGAAGTAAGGGAGCAAAATTGAAATAAGTTGAAGAATGAAGGGTCGACTCATCGGCATATGAGTGGGAGGAGAAGATCATTAATGAAAGCAGGAATAAAGTAGAGATAAGACAGACCCTGAGGAACACACTATTGACAGAAAGGAAGAAGAAGTCGCCCCATCAACAACTTAGCCGATGTTGAGCGATTTGAAGAAAACTAGACATAAGTAAGCTAAGAGAAGGAGGGAAACCCAAAGGAGGGGGAGCTTGGAGAGCAGTAACGCATTACCGTACCCGTTAAAAGCTTTGGATATGTCAAGCACCACCACCACGCAAGTCTCCCCCGTAGTTCCTAAGGCGGAAAACCATAAATCGGTAAGATGGGAAAGTATATCGCCAGTAGAACACCGAAAACCGTACTGGCGATCGGAAAAGAAGTGAATGAGATTCCAGATGATCTAAAAATGAGTTGAGAAGAGTTTCAAGATCTTAGATAGAATACAAGTAAGGGCTATAGGGCGATAGTTGGAAGGATCAAGTGGCTT
>JABUQX010038236.1:17500-20232 GCA_015478945.1 Trachelipus rathkii
GCGAACCAGTTCTCCTATCACTCTTGCGAATTTTCATTCAGCTAGAAATCTTTGCAGGGATACTCTTCGACGAGCAAAGCGAGAGAGAGAGAGGCTTTCATCAGCAGTCACGTAACCTCCGCTGGATCTCCTACTGAAAAATCTTTCTGGCCTCTTGCCAAAAACATCTCTAACAACTTCTGTAAATCTGCCTTTCCTCCTCATTCGTTCTGATGGTTCTGTTGCTAATTCTCCAACTGAAAAGGCCAATCTCTTCGGCCTCCTATTTTCCTCTAACTCAACCCTGGACGATTCTGGCATCTCTCCTCCTCCTTCTCCTCTCAGGTGTCCTATGCCTTTGCCTGTGATTACATTTGATCGGGTGCATGGGCTTCTAAAATCTATGAACGTTAGGAAGACAGGTGGCCCGGATGGCATTCCTCCCCGTGTTCTGAGGGTGTGTGCTTCCGTGCTGGCCCCTCCCCTCGTTCAACTATATTCTTTATGTCTCAATACTAACACTTTCCATCAGTGTTGGAAGCTTGCACATGTCCAACCAGTTCCGAAAAAGGTAGCCGCTCACAGTCCTTCCAACTATCGCCTATGGCTTTCTCTCGGTGTATTTTTATCTAAAATCTTTGGAAACCCTTCTCAACTCATTTCTTAGATCATCTGAAATCTCATTCACTTTCCGATCGCCAGTACGGCTTTCATCGCTCGAGGTCTACTGGCGATATACTTTCCTATCTTAAAGATTTATGGTTTTCCGCCTTAGGAACTATGGGGAGACACATGGTAACTTGACATCCAAAGTATTTGATAGCCAGGTATGGCACTGCATCACTGCTCTAAGCTTCCTTCCTTTGGGTTTCCACCTTCTCTTTGCTTACTTATATCTAGTTTCTTTCAATCGCTCAATATCGGCTGTTGTTGACAGGGCGAATTTTTCTTCTTCTTTTTCTGTCAATTGTGGTGTTCCTCAGGGTTCTGTTTTACCTCCTACTTTATTCCTACTTTTCATCCACTCATATGCCGATGAGTCGACCCTTCATTCTTCAACTCATTTCAATTCTGCTCCCTCTTTTACTTCTAAAGAATTTCCTCTCGTCTTATTCTTTCAGATTCTATTCTAGAATCTGGATAGAATTTCGGAGTGAGATCGTCTCAACCTAGTGAACATAAACTCCTTAAAAACTCGATCCTGCATATATCCCTTTGAAGTACACCTTCCAACTTTCTATCTCTTTCGACAGTTTCTCGTCTCTCCTGTTGACAATATAAACATCCTTGGCCTTAATATAAACAAAAAAATGTCTTGGAAAACCTCGCATCACAACGGTTGCTAGGAAGCGGCCTCAAAGAAACTGGGAATTCTGTTTAGACTGCGAGACTTTTTTTCTCCTCTCAGTTACTCAGATATACAAGGGCCTCATCCGCCCTTGTGTGGAATGCTGCTCTCATATCTGGGGGGGCTCTGGTTTCCACCCGGCTTTGGACAGGGTCGAGTCAAGGCCAAGACTTATAAACTGTTCATTACTTTCCAGTCCCTTAACCCTCTATCTTTGCGGCGCGATGTTTGTGCCACTATCTCTTTTTCTATAGGTACCGCAGTAGCAGGTGAGGGAACTTGTCACTCGCGTACCACCACCTTTAATACGTAGCACAAGGGGTGCTGTGTCTGCTCATGGGTTTTGTGGCAATGGATATTGAGAGTAACCCCCGGCTAGTTCGCTGCGCGGTCTTCCCTTCTTTCCTGCTCAAACACGTCTGTGCTCACATCTGCATGAATTTGCAGGTGGTGGTGAGCTTCTGAGACAAAATATGCGGCTTACCCCCTCCTTGGGCTGGGAGGCTCCCGCCCGTGAGTGAGTGGTGACAACTGTAAAAAAAAAAAAAGCACTGGAATGTAAACATACCACTAAGCAAAAATGGAATATATATATATATATATATACTTTATATATATATATATATATATATATATATATATATATATATATATATATATATACTATATTATTATTATTATTAGTTTAATAATATACAAAATTCTTAATATTTATTCAAATAATATTTATAAAAATTGACAATGAAGATTGAGAAAGAATATGCGATCGCAGCCGATCAGCGTGGCGATTAATAGTCCATCATTAGCCAACATATATACATATATATATATATATATATATATATATATATACATATATATCTTTATACTATATATATATATATATATATATATATATATATATATATATATATATATATATATATATATATATATATATATATATATATATATATATATATCTATATATATATATATATATATAGGGATGTGGAAGCACTTCAAAAATTTGCATAACATTGGCAGTTATATATATATATATATATATATATATATATATATATATATATATATATATATATATATATATACTATATATATATACTATATATATATATATATATATATATATATATATATATATATATATATATATATATATATATATATGGAAGGTAATGCACTGGCTGGCATTCAGATACGTACAAATAGTGATCCAGTAGTTAGACACAATGGAAATTCACCATGGGCAGCATGGAGGAATATGTTCATGAAAAGAGACGGAGTTTAATAGAACATAATGAAATCTTTATAATACTCTCGCTGGCGTATGGATAACTACAGGTAAATTTTCACTATTATATTTATACTCAATAAGAAAAATTTCAAGGGTTTTCTTATTTTA
>JABUQX010038237.1:0-20000 GCA_015478945.1 Trachelipus rathkii
GAGAGAGAGAGAGAGAGAGAGAGAGAGAGAGAGAGAGAGAGAGAGAGAGGTAGAGAGAGAGAGAGAGAGAGAGAGAGAGAGAAGGAGAGAACACGAAGAGAGTTAGATAAGAGTAAGGATCTGTGTAATTTATTTATGTCTAATGAATTATTTTTTATACATTTCAGAAATATTTTAATCTAGTAGTTATATTATCTTTTATTTAAATAATAGAGTGATTATTGAGTTAAAATGAAACACTCTACAAACTATTCTAAACACATAGGGAGATTCAGCAGGCTTGGCATATTATGCTGGCGAGCGCTCCGCTCCAAATGAGCGCTCGCGACTAGCGGTGCTGTGTAAACTATACTCGGCAAGATGCGAAGTAAACGTTGTCATATAGTATTAATCATATATACTAATAATATATTATAATACTATAATTTTATAGGTAATCATAATATTGTATAAATAGTCTTAACTTTCACTACGAGAACATATCTCTATTATTTGATCTAAAGTATAACGATTAACCTTTTACTAGCATTAGCACAGATAATTATCTACAATACCTTTTTATGCTAATGGGAAAACATGCAGAAAGTTAGAAAAAAATACTAAACTCAAATTATCTACACTACAAATGTGGCTTTAAATTTCCACTGAAAGAACATTGTCCGTAATAGATATATATATATTATATATATATATATATATATTATATATATATATTATATTTATTACTTATATATATATAATATATAGATATATTTAGATATATATAATATATATCTTATATATATAATTTAAAAAAAATTAAAATTTATTATTCAAAAATTTTTTTAAAAAATTAAGAATTTAAAATAAAAGAAATGAATTAAAACTGAAATAATAATAATAATAATAATAATAATAATAATAATAATAATAATAAAATAATAAATAATAAATTCATAATATTATATATAATAATAATAATAATAAATATGAACACCAATAATATAGTAATAATAAATCTTTTCATATTTTGTATGCAGTCTCTTCAGGTATGACAAAACCTGACGTGTAGCGAGGTTACGCTGATCAAATTTAGAAAAGAAATTATTTTGGTTATTACATAACAAATGAATAAGGATTGCACATTGTTCTTTGAAACGAAGTTAGTTTAATCTATTTTTCTGTGTATAAGGTCCCGGAGTCACGCTAGGTGGCGCCACCTGCTTCTGTCTTCTTTATGCCACATATTGTCTTGCAAATTCGCGCGGCACTTCATGCTACTAAAAATATATTTCATGTTGTTGTTGTTGTTGTTGTTGTTCTATTTATATCTCGTATTTCATTTTCAATTACCAGCCTAACTTAATACTTCTTAATACTTTTTTCTATTATATATATATATATATATATATATTATATATATATATATAATATATATATATATATATATGCTATATATATATATATATATATAATATAATATTATATATATATATATATATATTATTATATTATAATTTATAGTATATATAACTAGTGGGATTGAAAATGCATAAAAGAACAATAATTATATATATATATATATTTATTATATATCTTATTAATTATATATAATATAGTATATATATGTATTATATATTAAATAATTATATATTCATATATATATGATATATATATATAATAATATATATAATATATATATATTAATATATATATATATATAGTTAGGCAATATTGAAACGACGTGGAAGAAAGCTTCCTTCATAGGCAGTGATCATTTAAGTGAGCCTTGCTTTTAGCGATGTAACACATGGGCTGCCTTTTGCTTAATTGGATAACCCTCCATAAACTCCATCGCCGGAAACTTCACAAAGCCGATCCCCAATGATCTAAGAAGTAATCTCAGCCTTCCGTTGGTTGGAGAGATCTGGTGCGAGCGGTTTTGGGGGTGTGTTAAGATGAATCACATAGGGATAGGAATATAGTAGGGGTGGGGGGGAGTAGAGAGAGAGCGAAGAAGAGCGAGGAGGATAGTAAAAACTGGTGGCCAGTTTGAATTCTTAATATATATAAATAATAAGTATAGTATTAGTATATATATATATCCTATATATATATAGTATATACGTAGGTAATCTACGTATAATATACTATTATTATATAATATTTACTATATATATATATATAATAGTAATGTATATATGTAAGTAACTATGAAGGGTACTATTCAACGAATAAGCTGCGTGGAGCCTGGAAGATTATCAATAAGGCCATAAGAAAGATATCATATCTATATATCTATCTATTATTCTTATTATTATTCTATCTATTCCTATCTATATTATATTCTATTATATACTAGTTATGATATACTATCTAATATACTAAATATATAGTCTTATATAATTAGTCCGTATGAATATAATATTATATTTATATATATATATATAGGTATATAGTATAATATATTATATTATAATTAGGATCATAGGTAGGACGGATAAGTTGCCGATGGGTGTTGGCCAATAGTTGTTCAAGATTCTCTTAGGTTTCTTTGTTTTTTGGGTATTGACAAGTTAGCTTTAGCGGTCATAAAATCATTCATAGCATGATAATATATGTATAATGATATATATTATATATATATATATTAATATATTATTGATTTAATATATATATGTATATAGATATATTTATATATACAGTATAGTATTATATATATATATATATATATAAACGTACACGAATAGGCTGAAATAACTCTGTAATGAAATGATATAACTGAAAATAAACCTCGAAAATTTACTCTGAAAAAAATTATGCAGTCTCCTAATTTGATATTTATAATCATTATAATTAAATCTGCTATTTCCCCCCCCCCCGAGGTTTATAGTTAGGTTACTCTTCTTTTTCGTGTTTATTTTTTCCAACCTCACGAGTCGGGAGAGTATTGAGTTGCCGGAGCTTCTAGTGACAAATGTTCGTGTGATATGCATTTGAATTTTTCAGACTTCATACAGCTTCTTTTCAAGTTATTTCTTCGAGTGTTGGTTTTCCCGTTGTTTTTTCCTTAGTTTAGTGATGCATGTGGAAAAATTAAGTAGGTTTCTATATATAATGACTAGACTAGTAGATATGGATAAGTATACCTATAATGATTATATTATATTTGAAGTATAATATATATTGGATCTTGCCCTTAAGATTAGTATATATATATAATATAATATATATATTATATTATATTAGTATATATATATAATAATACCTATTCATAGATAAAGATAATAGTTTATTTTTTTACTTATAATGCATCTTACAGCGCCATACACGTTCCTACACATAGCGCAATAAAAATAATAATAATAATAATATATAATACATAATATAATATGAATAAAATAATAATTAATTAATAATAATATGATAATATTAATAATAATAATAAACTAACAAAATAAAAAAATTATAATAAACCGCATATATAATATAATCATAATAATAATATAATATCTATATATATATATATATATATATTATTATTATATATATTATATATATATATATATATATATATATATATATATATATATTATTTAGCCCTATCTAGGTATAAGCTGCGTTCCTCAGTCAAAGGGATAAGGGATGAGGGGTATTATGCAAACCCCAGAGCATATAATTTATATACATATATATATATATATTTAATATTATATATCTTATATATATTACTATATTATTATATATATTATATATAATATATATATATAGTAATCTATATAATATCATATATATATATACGAGAGGAGATGAGAGAGAGAGAGAGAAGAGGAGAGATTTATAGTATTCGTGTAAGTGCCGGTGCGTTAGTAAAATATGCGCAGATAAAAAAAAATACTGCTGCAATACTACTCACTTCTACAGTCATCGATACGATTCCACCCATCTTTCCTCTCATGGGTATATACTTATAGATATAGTATTCTAGATAATTAAATAAAGAATATGAATTTTATAAATATCGCATGCCGGTACGTTTTTAATATGTGCAGGAAATTTAGCGAAGATTTGATAGATTTATCGACACTTCATGTTTAAATGATCAAAGAATTAGGAAAGGAGTGAGCGATATCGGAAAAGTACTCGGTTATATATAACTATATAGCTTCATACTTTTCTGGAATCTAAGCATACCTAAAAAACTCGTCATACCGTGCCTCCTATAGGATTGTATACTGTAAATCTAGCGGCTACCTGCGTTCGTTCTTAGGCAGTGGTTACAATATTTTTTTAAGAGGCACTCCAAGAAATAATAAATAAGATTCTATGCCCACTCTATTCTTCTCACTATAATATATATATATTAATATATATATATATATATATCTAATTATTCTATATATATATATATATATAATATATTATATATTATATATATATTATAATATATTATATATATATATATATATATAATTATATATTATTATATTAGTCTAAAACAAAGAACTCTAATTTTTTCTTCACAATTTGTCGCGCATCCACCCCTGGTATTTCCGAGATAAACCAAGGGCGTGTGCGCAGCCCCATTTGAAACCCACTTTGAGAGTCTAGCGCATAAGCCAACTAGCAAAAAAATTATATATATATACTATATATATATATATATATATTATATATGCTATATATATCTATGTATATTATATAGATATATTATATATATATATATTATACTATATATATATTATATATATATTATATATACCATATATTTATATTATTAATTATATATATATATATATATATATATTATATATATATCTTATCTTATATATATATATATATATATATATAATATATATATATAATATCATTATATAATTGGTGTAAAAGGTTACTTAACGCCATCGACGGAACGTGGAGCTCGGTATCAAAAAATTGCTTTCGAGCAGGTAGCCTCTATGATACATCAATAGACATGTAGATCGAATGAACAAAAAAAAAAAAAAAAAAAAAACATCATATCTCAAAAACTAACATAGCTACAGCGAAAAGGATGACATTTTTTTGGAATCCATGTAAAATTTTAGTAAGGAAATGTCTTAAGAATACCCAAAAGTGTACCGCACGATGGTAGGACAGTCCGGGTCTCTCCGGCCTTCCGGGAACTAGGGGTGGACTATTTCCCATCGGGGAGGTCTCCGGAACCCCCGCTTTTGGTTATTTGGGTGTCGCGGGGGTTCCTCCGCCCTCCCATACGGGGTATGGTAAACGTCCCCCCCTTGTGTTCCCCGTCGGATCGGCCCTACATATGCAGTAATACCTTTACAATAATATATATTATCATTTAGATCCGCTAGAAGCAGTAAAAAAAAAAAAAAAAAAAAAAAAAAAAAAAAATCTTCACCCTTCTAAACGCTCCTTCTGATCATAGATGCTACATGTGAAAAAATTTTTTTTGATCGAGCTCCCGTTCCGTGTGGCGTTAGTTAACTTTGTCCAATATATATATATCCTAAATATTATATAATCATATATATTATTTATATATATCTTAATATATTATCTTTATTATATATATTATTATATATATATATTTTAATATATATATATATAATATATATATATATATATAATAATCGATAATAATAATTATATGAATATAATAATGAATATAATAATATATAATAATATAAATTCTTTTAACACTATAGAATGAGTATTAGAGTTTTAATTTTAGCCTCCATTCCAGAAATATTATCTTCTATTTCATTTAGTTTCCAAATACTTTTCTAGAAAATAATTTACAAACAAGTAATTTTGTAAATTCTATTTTAAATTTAAAGACTTATAATAATAATAATAATAAAATAATATAATAATTATAATAATAATAATAATAGCTTTATTAATAATAATAATAAAATAATGATCAAATGATAATAAATAATATAATAATATAAATATAATAATAATTATTAATAATGTCTTTCAACGGGTGAAATATTTGTATACAATGAATCCGTGACGTTGAAAAATAAATTATAAATAATTTAAACCTGCAGGATTCTTTTTTTTTTTTGGTGGCGCAAAAAAATTTTAAATGATATCTCGCTGAATGGATATTTTTGACGAGGTTTGAAAAACTTCCAGCAACTTTTAAGAACTTCAAACCATTTTTGGAACTATTTTTAGAAATTTACTACCCATCTTAGCACTAGAGGAGCGCCATGAGGCGGCGAGAACCCTAGGCGTGGATATGCTGCTCTCTTTTTAATAGTTTAAACCGGCTCTATGTTTTGCATATATGATATAATTATATATATTTAATATATACATTATAGTATATACTATATAATATATATTATATATGATATAGTAATATATATATATTAATATCTTATAATATATATATATTATATTACATAGATGTTCAGACAGATTCATTCAACTGTATACATGTGTTTTAGATTTTCATATAATCACAGGATATTTATATGATATATAATATATATATATATATATATATATATATACTATCTCCTAATTATAATATATTATATGATATTATTATATATATTATTATAATATATATATATATATTAATATATAATTATTATATATATTATTATATATATATATATATATATTATATATATGATATATATATTATATATATATTATATAACTATTATATAATATATATATATATTATATATATATATTATATTATATATATATATATATTTATATCTATAATATATACTATATATATATATATAATATATTTATATATTTATATTATTATATGTATATACTAATATATATATATATATATATATTATATATATAATATTATTATATATTATATATATATATTTATATATTATATATATATATATATATATTATATAAAAATATATAATATATATATATATAGTATGTAATATATATATGATTAATTATGTTATGTTTTCATTATGTATGACTGCATTGTTCGGTTGTTATTTGTGTATTGCTTGATCAATACGTGTATATTTTTTTTTATGTATGTATTTGATATTATATAGTAAAAAAAATATTTTTGTTTTAAGTTGTAATTGGAAAGATAGTTCCATGCCATGCGGTGAGAACATAAAGAAAATAGCTGAGAATGCTTCTTTTTGTCAATATTTTATTTTTAATTAGTGCTTGTGCATATTTAGATTATTTAATTAAAATTCCTTAATTTTTATTGTTATATTTCATAATTCTTCTCAAGTATTATATGATGGCTGTATATTTGCTTCAGCAATTGGGCAAGTCGATATATAAAATTCGCAGTGTTCCAGCTGCACTGTGATTGGAAGGATGAACGATTAGTCATCCCAGGTGTAACCATCCCTCCGTATCCCTAGGGCTGTATCAAAAACTAATGAATAATATAATAAATGCTAGTATTTTTTATTGAATTAAATTTATATAGTTTCCTTAAATTGTTGATTTTATAGTAAAAGACAGAAATATGTAAATTTCTAAACACAGCTAAGTTTTATAATAGATAAGTTGTTATTTATAAATAAGAATTGAGACTATTTGAAAACTGACCTGAACATACTGGATAACAAGTGTATAAGTTGATGCCCATCCCTCATGTGCGCAAAGTCCAAAGGGTCTGGATGGTTCCAACTCTCATCTCCAATACCAGAGGCAAAATGAAAAAATTATTAGCGACCAGTTCAGTATCTTGTTGATAAGCGAGGAGGGTAGGTTGTGTGTATGTCTCATTAAATAGGTAAATACTAAAATATCTCATATAGTTAAAATACTGTTTTCTCATGATATTAAATAGATTTCTTTAGTGATGATCAATAATTTTATCTGCTATTTATGCATAATCACCAATATTTAGTAAATTTAGTAAGTATAATGCCGTTGTTATTTTAATTATAACTAATATATATAGTCAGGTATTTATCAATATTCTTTTTTATATTTATTATATACTTTTTTTTTCTAATATTGCTTATATATATTTATTTTTGGTTCAAATGTAAGTCTCGTTCACCTGTAATGGTAATTCGTCTGGTTATCATGTAGTGAGAGCCTATATGAACGAAAGGCTATATTAGATTATATATATAGATATCTATATATTATTAATAATTATATATAATATATATATTATATATATATAATTTATAATACTATATTATTATATATATATATATATAATATATATCTATAATATATATATATATATATATAATATATATATATGTATGATAGAGGTTCTAAACACACATATATGCCAAATTACACCAGTATTTATAGAAAGTTTATTATTAATGTAATTAATAATAGAAAACAGTGACAGAAAGATGCACTGGAATTAGACAAGCTGAGCTATCCTAGTACTACAATAGTTTTTAGAATTTTAATAATAAGGGATGGTTTAGCATATTCCTATTACTAATGCGTGGAATTAAGCTGCACTTATGTAATTATTACATACATACAGGCTACTTACTTCTTCATTATTTATATACTATATATATAGTTAATATATATATAATATAATTTTATATTATATATAATAATTATATATTATATATTATATTATAAATTTATATACTAGGACCCTGTTATGTTTTAAGACCTCCGTCAGTTTTTGATTTTTTTTTTTTGTTTTTTAACATATTGCTAGTGATATATGATATTGGTGATTTCAGTGGTGATGGCCATGATTCAAAAGTTCGAAGTATTCATTTAATAATTATTTAAAATACATTAATATCAATAAATTTTAAAAAATGGAATATCTCGATAAGTACACGACACTTACAGAAAACTAAATTAAATATTTGAAATCAGTGTATAAGTAACTTAATAAATGTAAAAACAAAACAAAAATATTTTTTTTTCATAATGAAATATCTCGAAAATGACACTTAACAGAAAACCAATTACATATTTGGAAACAGCTTATATAGTTCTCAAAATTAAAAAAGTTTTATGAAAAAAAAATTAAAAAAAAAAAAAAAAAAAATAGGGGCTCGAGCCGAAGGGGGCCAAGAGGGGGGGCCTGTTTTCCACTACCCGTAGGGAGGGTGGAGGACCCCGCGACACAAATACTAAAAGATCTGTGGGGTTCCGGAGACCCTCCCGGAGGGGGGAAATAGTCTACCCTGTAGTTCCCGGAATGCGAGAGACCCGACCTCTGCCATCTTTGGGTTTACCTTGGGGTTTCTTTTTATTAATAAAAAAAAAAATTTAAATGGACCTTGAGGTCGTAACTGGTCCTATATCTTTTTGAATCATGTCCGTCACCTCTTAAATTGACTGTTAGGTCATCATGATACTTAGAAATATATGAAAAAAACGAAAAAAAAAGTCAAAACTGACTGAGTCGTAAAATTTAAATATAATATAGTATATTAAATATATAATATATTCTAGAATATTATTATATATATTTTATAATTATTATTATATATATAAAAATATATTATTAATATATATATAGTTAAATTGCTTGTGACTCTATAATTGAGACGAAATTTTTGTTTTTAGGGAGGTGGGACTAGGGGAGGGCGACTAAGGAGGGGCCAATTCTATTTACAGGTATGCGGATCTACACCTATGGATAAGAACTTGCCTATAATGCGGTAGAAGGATATAGCCTGCCATGAATTGCGAAAGCTATGGAGGTGTATTTTTTTTTTTAGTATATTGTTAATTGGCCTCGGATAAACTGCAATTAAATTGTGGTGTAAGTCCCTTCATAGTATTTTTTGCTTAGGTTAAATGGTTTTTCTGCGATCGTTTAGGACAGTTAAAGTTTTTGCAAAAGCAAATAGGAAATTTGTTGAACACGTTATTCTTTTCTTTCGGGCGTTTTGTTCAATTCATCGATTTTCTATTTTAAATATGCAAAAGATTATAACATTTCTTGAGCGCTTTGTGGACCTCACTGGGATTCTCCGACAGATTAAAATACTGTTTGTTCTTTATTTTAATATGGGCATTGAATTATAGATTTTTGAGATATGAGATATCTTAGTTCGCTTAACGGTACCCTTGCTGTTTAAACTCTCCCCCCCCCACCCACCCCCCCATGTTCCATTTACATATATTATTATAATATATATAATATATAATATATATAAATATTTATATAAAATATTAATATTTATATTATATATATATATTAGATAATATAAATATAATATCTATATAATATACTATATAGTATATATATATAATTATTATATATATCTCACAGGTATATGGTAGCAGGTTGGGTTTTTTTGTTTGTGTTCGTTTTGATAAATCAAGGTGTGCCGAGTCAGATACATTTTTACTGCCTCCAATTATTTTAACAATATCCGGCGCGAATTTAATCTTAAAATTCTCTTAGCTGTAGTCAACCACGGTCTTGCCCCCACTATTTATTGTTTGTATTTATTTATTTATTATTATTTTTTTTTATCCGATTTGAGTCTCGATTTCTAAGAGTTTTATTTTATGCTACTTCTAGGGCTCTCCAAATACTTATTGTGCTATATCTGATACGAATATATGTTCAACTTTTATTGCTGTAGCCTTTTTTTTTTTCTTTCCTGTCAGCTATAGATTTAGTTTACTGAAATTTGGAAGTAGGGCCATCATCAAATATCGCCGTATATATTTATGAATGAATTGTAATATGAGCTACTCTTTTAATTATTTTTACTGGTTTTACTGGATAGTGTTGAATAGTTATTCGGTTCAATTCAATTTTGTTTGAATTTGTAATATTTTTATTTGAAATATATTTTTATGCTGTTGAAAACTGTCTTAATTTAAGTTGAAATAGCCTATGTATGGCCGTCGTACCACGACTGTTGGATGCATGTTTTTCCTTTTGAATGTAGTCCTTTAAAATTGTTTGTAATAGTTGATTGATGGGTAATCTTTTTTTTTTTTTTTTTTTTTTCGTCAATTTTTTTCTTTTTAAGTTCTTCAAAATTTCAAACTTTACTTTACACTAAACATTAAAATAATAAAAAAATCATTTCCAAGAAATCTGCAAAAATCGTTTTTAAGTACAAAAATAAAAATTAGCCCTATTAGTTCCATAGGATATATAATTATTCGTTGAATTTTACTGTTGGTACATTTTAATACCGAACTTCACAATCTATGATTTTAAAAATTAAAAATGATTAAACATAATTACACTTTTGGAAAACTAAAATTTTGATAGGTTAATGTTAGTACTGTATTAATGAGTTTCGTTTTTCCCCGGTTTTATTAAACCGCTATTATTCTGCGCTGAAGTGTGTTCAGAGGTACGATAATCCATCAAATTTTCTAGTAGTTTTTTTTTTGATATAACACGTTAGAGCTTTCACGTTACTAGCCTATTTTGAAGGGCAACTTCTCTAGTAATTGCTACCTAGGAACATCGGATGGGGATCGAACAGATTTGCTTGCGTGCTTCATCTACGATAGAGCATCTATCAGATTGGTCTAGCTCAGGTTGGCGAACTTTGCCTACCATCACGCCATAATTTTTTTCACACGAGTCAGATGACGCCATGATTATTATATTATATATAATATATTAATATATATTATATATATTCAGCATATATATATATATAATATATATAATGAATTTATAAATATATATTATTGTTTATATATCTATTAATATACAATATATATATATATATTCAAGATATCTTATGATTTCTCTAAGTTAATATAGTTTAGATTTTTGGATTTTAAAACTAACGGCACTAATGTTCTAATATGCTCACCCTTGAAAATCAAGCAAATATTTCAGAATAATGAGAGAACGAGCCCTGGTCTCACTATCACTGATAAAACACAAATTTAACTGATGATCTTGACGAAGTTTATATACAAGGTAATTTATGAAAATCCTAGTTAAATATGGGTTTTGGCGGAACGCTATATCGTATGATAGTCGAGCTCGAAAACAATGCTACAATTACGGATATTTTGTTGACATACTCTCTTATATCTTGCCAGATTTAAAATATTCTGGAGGAATAAAATGATGAATTTTTAGTTTTTCATAATAATTCTGAAGTAGAATAGGCAACGGCTAGACCAGTTAAATATAATTTCCCAAAAAGTCGCGCGTAGCAGTGGCCATCGTTTGCGGCTGCGCATAGGTTGGCCACCGCCTGGTCTGATGCTTCATTTGTTTGGTCATTTGTATAGCTGTATTTTTCTTCAGATTTAAAAGTTTCCACCCCAAAATGTTTCATTGAGTCCGCTTAGTCACAGGTTTTGGGCAAATTGCTTTTTTTTTATGTCAATGCCCTAACGAATTGTGCAGTGAGAGGTCAGCCTATTTAAATCTAATAATTGTCATGAGTGCATTGCCAAGAGGGCGAATTACGGGATTTTCTGTTTTTGAGTTCTCATACGGCAGTATTTTACTCTTTTAAAGGTACATTTCTAATCATTCACGTCTAACTTCCTTCATTGTTAATTACTTCCATGTTGTTATTTCTTTTTCCGGTGCAATTCAACTGGTGGTGTGGCACCAGTGCTGCACGCACCAGGAGATGATAGTTGTTTGCGTCAGGCGAGTCCGGTGCGTTCAACAATTCTAAAGGTAGTGGCTCTGTAAAAATTACTTGAAATTCCTTCTCTCCTTCTCTCCTGCTCTTCTTCTCTCCTTTCCTTTTTCTCTCTCTCTTCTTTCTCTCTCTCTTCTCTCCTCTCCTCTCTCTTTCTCTTCCTCTTTCTCTTTCTTATTTATCTTTCTTTTTTCTCTTTCTCTTTCTCTTTTCTCTTTATCTTTTCTTTGTTTTCGCTTTTCTTTTCTCTTTCCTTTCTCTTTCCAGCTATCTCTTTCCTCTCTTTTCCCTATTTTTCAACTTCTTAAGCGCTTCTCTTACCTCTGTTATTTCAATCATTCCTATTTCCTCCTGTTCCTGTATCGCTCTGGGGGGGATGCCTCCTCTATCTCTTCGTCCATTCCTTCTCCCTCCTCCACATTCAGCAACTCCTCAAAATACTCTCTCCATCTCTCCGCCACCTCCTCCTTCTCCAAAATAGTGTATCCCCATCTTTGTTCAAAATTACATACGTTTCGGGCTCTTTATTTCTTCTCATAGCCTTGGCCATGCCATATATAAGCTTTCTGGTGCCTTCATGTCCTTCTTCAGTTCTCCCTATTCTAATCCACGTAGAGTCTTTACTTCTTCTTTTCACATCTTCTGCATGGTTTCTTGCAATTATGTATTCTCTTCTACTTTCCTCTGTTCTCGCCCTCATCCATTTCTGTATTCTTTATTTTTATGTTTCACAGCGTTTTTAACTTCCTCGTTCCACCATGCCGTCATCTTCCTTTCCTTCCACGATTTTTCATTTCCAATGACCTCTCCCGCAACCCGTTTCATCAACTTTAAAACTCCGTTCTCCTCAGGATTTCCTGTTCTTCAATTGCTCGCGCAGGTTCCAGTGAAACTTTTTCATTGAACTTTTCCATTACTCTCCTCTTCTTCAGTTTCTTCACACAATATCTTTCTCTCGTTTTTTTTTGTTTTTTTTTTGTTCGAATTTGTGGTTTCGACTCATTCTGTGGTCGGAATCCAAAGAGATCGTTGGGATGCTTTTCACATCCTCAAAGACTCTCCTATCGTTCGTCATCAACATATTCATAATTAATCGAAATTTCCACGTAACTTCCCACTTTCACGCTCCATCTATACCATGTCCATTTCTTACTTTCCTCTTGTTCAAAAAAGTGTTCATAATAACCATATTAATTCTCATTGCAAAATCAATTAGATGTTCCCCTTAATACGTTTCTCTTTCCCCACACCAAACATTTCCAGTACCAACTCCTCCCCCTCTCTGAGCGTTCTAACGTGAGCATTCAAGTCTCCCATGACTTTCTTCCTCTCCCTTCTTACTGTGCTTACGTTTGTTGAAACTTATCTCTGAAACCCGTCTTTTCCTCCACAGATCTGCCTTGATGTGGTGCGTATACCTAGATTATGTTCAGTGTTTCTCCCCCTATTTTCATTGTCACAGAATATGACACCGTAACAAGAAACAATACCCCTTGCGGGGATATATATATATATATATATATATATATATATATATCTTTCATATATATATATATATATATATATATATATGTAATAATAACCTATATATATTTATATATATATATATATATATGCTATATATAGGCTGAAATCACTTCGACAGTCATAGAATGGGGTTAATTAGAGCACTTTCCTCGTAGTTGGTTTATTGTGATAGTTAGATGACATGACAAATATGATTTTCATTAAATAATTGGATAAGTAATGGATGGGCATATATCAACGTTAGCACTATTATGAATTACACAGACTAACTAATAAGATACTGCACTAATTTCCTATCCTGAATAGACCTTCCGGCCTTTGGTTAAATCTAACAACTTTTGTAGGGCATCCTCACGCTATGAGGTTCTCTACGATACTCTCGAGGGTGATTTGATGGCGTCCTATCTGGACCCAGGCACCAATCACAGCCTCGCTTGTTTGGCCCTATTTTCCTTTGAGAAGGAAAAGAGGCGCCAAACACTTGACTTTCAAATAATGTACATTGTAAGTATGAAGCAGACCACCATTTATGCAAAGTGATATGCAGAAGACTTGCAATAGTCTCTTACAGAGTTGCATACACTCTAAGACAAGCATGCTATTGTTTTACAAGGATTCCCTAACGTAATTTCACCTTAGAACTGGTGGCCCTCGAGTGCAAAAAAGGATCTCTGCCTCGGAGAACAGGGGTGAGGCCCCTGTTTTCGATTTCACAGAGATACTTTCTCACCCTCCTTCGATTGGATACATGAAATATAAAGTTGAGGAAAGTGGAAGAACAGGTGAAATACTACTTGTGGAAGGAGAAAGAACTTACAATATGTATATTTAATACCATTTTTAACCACTTTGGTTCTCGTATTAATTCCTGGAATTTCTCAAGAGATATTTACCTCGGTTCCTCATTTCTTTTCTCTACTTCTTTTATTCCGCGTTTTTCTTGCGGTCTGGAGGGTCAGGAACGAGATTGTAGAAAATTTTGACATTTCTTAGATTTTCAACCACTACCTTATCTCCCTTTATAATATGAGCATTGCTGTTGGTTATTTTTACGACTTTATAAGGTCCGTGGAATCTTGGTGAGAGTTTACCTCGGTTGTACTGTTGACTCTTTACCAGCAGATATTTTGCATCTTTTAAATTTCGTGGAACGAACACATTTCTGTTTCTTAAGTTTGTTCTCTGGGAGAGCGGTTTGGCTATGAGTCCCGCTAGTTTTTCAACATAATTATCATAGGATTTTGGTCCTTCTGGGAGAGAAGGGTCTATCAAGCCGTCGGGAATGTTTATATCTTGCCCAAACATCAATTTACTGGGACAGATGCCCGATTCTGAGATAGGAGCGAGCCGAAGTGCGAATAAGACGAATGGTAAAACGTCTAACCACCCTTGACTCTCCATGCCTGGCTCAGCTAGCATGGTTCTTAAACTGGTTAGAATCATCTTATGGGTTACTTCCGCTTTGCTGTTACTGAAGGGTGAGTAACTAGCGGTTGTTGTATGCATTATTCCTAACAGTTTACACACACTTTCAAATAAATGTGATGTAAAATTTCCTCCTTTGTCTGTGATGAGGTTGCTGGGGACTCCACACATCGGAATTAGCTGATTAATTAATGTTTTAACAATGGTTTCTTTTGTGATATCTTTTAAGGGAAATGCCCACACATAATGGGAGTACCTATCAATGAGGGTTAATAAATACTTGTATCCTCTACAAACAGGTAATTTCAATATATCACAGTTTAAATCTTGAAACTTGTAGGAAACTTCTTTGTACTTTCCGTAAATAGGGTTTATGCTACGTCCTGTTTTTCCTATTTGACATTGAGGACAACTTCTTACAAGAGCTTTCACTCTCTTATGCATGTTGCGAAACACAAAGTCGATTTTTATTGCGGTAAGACAGCGCGAAATCCCTAGGTGTCCTTGGAAGTGAGTCATCCGTATAATATCGTCTATATGTTGATCTGGGAGAATGACTCTGGCATAATTCAGAGAGGTATCCACGTATAGAGAGATTTCATTTTTCTTGAACCAGAAGGGTTGTTTCTTTATGATTAATGAACTTTTTTCTTTATTTTTAAGTAATGAATTAATGTATTCATCTTCTAACTGGTCTTTACTAATTGCAGCGTAATTAACTTCTTTCTTGAAGCGTTTTATTAATTCAATATGAGCTTCATTACAGCGCTGAATTAAATTTATTCGTGTATTTTCAGTAAGAATATCATTTATTTCATCTAACTTTTTAGTTGGCGATTTTTCACTTATTTTGAGTAATTCTTTTTCTTCCATTTCTATTCTCTCTTCCACCTTTGGGCTTTAAAGTTCCTTTTTTCTCATGAGAAATATTCCCGGAATTTCTTTTGTTGACAATTTGGTTATTTAAAGGGTCTACCTTTTTATCCTTCATTGGACTGCCGACCGCAGCACGGGTGTGGTTTTGTTTTATTACCCTATGATAATGTGCTTTGAGTTTTGGAGAAAGTTCCTCATATTTGTACGCGGTTGTAAAATTCGAACAAGAATCCACGTGGAGTGTGGGAACTTCGCTCTTATTGGCTAGTTTGCTGAAATGAGGACCAATCACAGTGTTCGTATGAGAGGATGTGATTTTTGATGTCTCTGCTTCGTCAGTAGTCCCACTTTCTTCGTTATTTTGTTCAACATTACTGATATCATTTATTAACAAATATTCCTCTAGCGGATTTTTCTTTTTTGTTATTAATTTGAAAGAAACTTTGTAACTAGTTAATAAATTTAGACTTCTGATTTCACGAATATTGAAGTTTTTATCGTCATTTGCTCTTTTATATTTGTTTATGAGTTCTCGGCAGTTGGTTTCTATATCAATATTTTTATTTGTGAGGAGATATCCGTACTTCTTGAAGACTTTCGTTAAGCAGACTAATAGGCGATTTGCTTCGTCATAATTTCTTTCAGTAGGCGAAAGAATTGAACTATAAAAGGCAATTGGAAGATCGTCTGCGCCAGTAGCGGATAAAATAACAGCAGCTGCAGATACATTTGTGGTATGTATGATAATTTTGTAATTAGAAGAGGTGCCGGGATAAGCAAGTACAGAAGCATTTTCAACTGCATTTTTAATATTTTCGAAGGCTTTATCTGCAGTTGAATTCCAACAGACGCGGCGGTTGGAATAAGGTTTACCTTTCAAAAACAGTTTAGGGGCGCTGTTATTTCAGAAAATAACGGGACGCTGCTGCGGTAAAAGCTTACTCGGCCCAGAAAAGATCTTAATTCTTTGATGGTCCTGGGCTTTGGGGTGTCTAAGATATCCCCAATTTTCTCGTGATTAGGTCTTATACCATTTTCATTTACAGTATACCCCAAGTATTCAATCTCTTTTTGGCCACTTGGCATTTTGTGGGATTTAAACTTATATGCAGATAACTTAACCTCTTCAATACCTTCTCCAGGAGGATTTTGTGCTCATCCTCGGTCTTTGTGTGAATCAAGATGTCATCCATATAGGCTTGAGTATTCGGTAGGCCTTGTAGGACTGTATCAATGTAAGCTTGAAAGATAAAGGGGGAGGACACATAGCCCATTGGAAGGTTCCTGTAGGTGAAAGATCCGACGTTTGAAGTGATGGTAAAGTACTTCTGTGAGTCGGGGTCCAATGGCACTGAGTAGAAGGCCTGCGTTACGTCAAGTTTGGTGAAAAGACGGCTCCCCTGCAGGTTGGAGATGGCGTCCTGCAGATGCGGGAGTCCATAGATTCCTATCTTAGCTCTTTTGTTCCCAATTCTCTAAAATCAGGAGTTATTCTGACTCGATTTTCGGCACTTACTGGAGAACACTCATGGGGAAAAGACCAGGGAGAATTGCTGCGGCGCAGGACTCCTGTGGCTACGAGGTTGTCAAGTTCTGCTTTTGTTTGAGCATAAAGTTTATGGGGGACCCTCCTTGGCCTAAGGGAAACGGGGGGTCCTTTTATGTGTATTTTGTAAGGATAAGCGTGGGCCAGTTCTATTAATACTCTCTCTGGAATATAAGCGGCTTCTTCGTCCGTAGTTATTTGGCCGTCCTCAGCTATTAATGCTGTGCTCATTCTCTTATTTTTATTTTTATATTTATCAAAGATTTCATTCCACCTTTTTTCTTGTTTCAATTTGATGTGGTGGTTTTCCGGGAGATAAGGGTTTACAAATAACTCTGAATATTTCGATAATAACTCATTAAAATTTAAAGAACTAGCAGGTACATGCACAGAGGGAGGAGGAGGAGAGAGAGAGAGAGAGAGAAAAGGAGAAAAGAAGAAAGAAGAAGAGAGAGAGAGAGAAGAGAGAGAGAGAGAGAGAGAGAGAGTTGAAGGAGAAGAATCAGGAGCATCATTAATATTAAAATTCACATTTCTACTCAATTTTAACGTATTATTTGTGACTTGATCTAACAATAAATCTTCTTTAAAATTAATGCCCATCTCAAAATTCTTTAAAAAGGTTAATCCTAAAATATTGGTACTTACATTAGCTATATAAAAGGTATCCCGATAAGTACGTCCCAATCCCAGATCGATTTCAATATCTTTAATACCATAGACTGCAATTTTTGAGTTGTTAGCTGCAAGCATGTATCCTATTGGCGGTTTTTGATGGTCATTAGCATTGCCAGATAAGATATTGCTGACAGAACCACAATCTAACAAATAATCGATCTTATTAAGTGTGTCATAGACTATATACAAGGTCAAATTGTCAATCTTGCAAACCCTTTTGTCTCCCTCAACAGCGGCTGTAACTATCTTACTGCTTAAGCAGCGCTCGTCATCAGCACTTAAATCAGTTGGGTCTGACAGGATATTTGCTTCATTGCTTCCATTCTCACTTGTATTATCTATAACACCCCTCCCCCCATTTAATAAATTTGATTTAAAAAAGACGTATCCCACATGCAAGGGACTGACAGTAGTAATAAAATGGTTATTTTGTACATTACCAAAATTGTTTGAGACATTTGTTTTGAGACCTTCTTTGACATCAGTATTATTTAATATAATATTTTTATTTATTGATATATTTTTGTTTTGTGGACTACTACTACTTTTCATATTTAAATTTTTAGAGTTCTTTAAACTAGAAGGATCATGCATTCCTTGTACATTTGTGTGAATTGAATAGGATTCATTGAAAAAGTTTTTATTTATTTGTTCATTTTTTTCATTTTTATTGTTATTTTTAATGGAATTTATATTTTCCATTTGGGTAGTGCTGGTAGTCGTATCTATATTTTGATCAGTTTCTGGATCAATATTGTTCATATTGTTTTTAATAATAATATTATTTTCATTGTTATTATTATTATTATTATTATTATTATTATTATTATTATTATTATTATTATTATTATTATTATTATTATTATTATTATTATTATTATTATTATTATTATTAGTAGTAGTAGTAGTAGTAGTAGTAGTAGTAGTAGTAGTATTTTTGCCACTATTATTTTTAATGTTAATAGAGTTATTATGATTGATATAATTTTTATTTAATTCACCAGCACTTTTATTTTGTAAGTTTATTTCATTATTCACATCACTGTTTGTAATAGGGTCACTTATCACTTGGATGGTATTATTAAATCTCACTTTTCTATTGTGAGTATGCTTTTCACGGCTGCTATTTGATGGTAAATTTTGCAGCCTCGTTAGCAGTTTTCCGACGATGATGGGACATTTTTCTGGTTATTACTATATATTAATGGATACATAGGACATTCATTACTCTCACATTTGTAGGCATTGAAGAGATAGCGAGAATGATAGAAGCATAATTGATTTACAGCGTTATTAAATGCCTTACTATAACCATTGGCATCTGATCCTGAGTAGCGTGACCTACTTTTGTCGCGTGTCCTATTTCCTCTCTCAGCTGTGTCTGCTTGGCT
>JABUQX010038237.1:25000-30000 GCA_015478945.1 Trachelipus rathkii
GATTTTAAAAGTTAAAGAAAACTTGTCAGACGTTTAAAAGAAAACCAATCGTTAATATCTATTTTACCGGTGCCTCTGTAACTATGGACGATCTGAAAATTTATAAATATTCATTGGCATATCAAGAAGAAATTACAAAAAAGAGTAGGTGTCAAGAAAATAAAACCTAGTCAGTTTAAGACTAGAAACGACATTCGATGACTCATTTTCATTATTTCCAATAGTGATAGATCAGGAACATAAGGAAAAACTCGAAAGAAACCTATGTTCCTGACTCTGTTTGATTTCAGTAAAAAAAACAAGAGTTCGATCTTTGAAGATATGATTTGGTCATGTCTTATTATTCGATTGCTTCTATCACATTCATTATAGAAAAATGATAGAGTTGCTTTCATTGGTCATGAGTTGCCTCCATTGGGTATACATTAGACATTCTATATGAACAGATTCATTTTATAATTCAGGCGTTATGCACCAGTGTCATTTCTCTTTATCATAATACTTCAGAAATACATATAGTCATTTAGTTAATCTTGATTTGAGAACCACCATAATGAACTTCAACGATTTCTCCTCTTATTTGGATACCTGCAATTCAACACTTTTTTATCTTATATATTATATATATATATATATATAATATATACATATAAATTCAAGTTTTCCTCTTATTTAGATACCTGCAATTAAACACTTTTTTTTCTTTTCTTTTTTTAAGAGCAGAGTGAATGCAAATTTTTCCTTTAACATCCTTCCCCAATTCCTAATTTTTTTTACACCCCTCCCATCAATAATCACACCAACAGTTATTAATGCAAGTTTAAATCTCAATAGAGTGAATGTATATTTAGACATAGAAGTTTAGTTTATACTACCAAAATAGTAAATTGCAAGGACTCGAATCCACGTAGTTCATTTTAATTCATACTTTTAGGCCTCTTTGCACATTATCTACAAACATTTCGTGACGAAACAGCTCGAATATATAAAGATATCCAATTGCAAATCGGTGAAAGGTACAACTCGTCCTGCTCTTTTACCTTTGGTGGCAGAAATATGTCTGATCCTATTTTGGGTTCAACTTTGTCCCTTACTGAGGCAAAATAAGCGTCATTTCATGGACCACCCAGTAGAAAAATAAATTTAAGTAATGGTAAAACACTCAATATAATAATAATATTAATAATAATAATAATAATAATAATAATAATTAATATAATAATAAAAAATTAATAATAGATAATAATAATAATAAAAAAAAAAAAAAGAAGAAGAAGAAGAAGAAGAAGAAGAAGAAGAAGAAGAAGAAGAAGAAGAAGAAGAAGAAGAAGAAGAAGAAGAAGAAGAAGAAGAAGAAGAAGAAGAAGAAGAAGAAGAAGAAAAGAAGAAGAAGAAGAAGAAGACGAAGACGAAGAATGAAGAAGAGAAAGAAGAAGAAAGAGAAGAAGGAAGAAGAAGAAGAAGAAGAAGAAGAAGAAGAAGAAGAAGAAGAAGAGAAGAGAAGAAGAAGAAGAAGGTGTAATATTAGCCTTATTCAAATAAATATTTTAAAAGATTTTTTTATAGTAAATCAATTTTATACTTTGTATGCTAAATATCAACTATAAAAGTAATGTTCTTGTTACTAAAATATTAAGAGGAAATTTAGCAACAACATTAACGATGATAATAATAGTTATAAAAATTCTTACACAACTATACATGAATAAACATATTGCTGAATAGGGGCTGCTTTTGGGTAACACAGACTACGTGTCCTTCGAGCCTCTCTAAATTATTAATACATGAATTAATACTTTAAAAGGATGATGATTAATGGTTCGAAAATCTGCTTAGCTCTAATAATAATAATAATAATAATAATAATAATATATAATAATAATAATAATAATAATAATAATATAATATAATAATAATAATAATATCAAAGACCATGTTCTCAATTACTAAAAGCAATATTGATGACACCATCATTTTATAATAATAATAATAATAATAATAATAATAATAATAATAATAATAATAATAATAATAATAATAATAATAATAATAATAATAATAATAATAATAATAATAATAATAATAATAATAATATGGGTCTTATTTAATAAACAAAAACGGTATAAAGAATTAAAATAGGTTTACGTATTTTTATTATCTACCACTATATTTACCATTATTATTATTATTATTATTATTATTATTATTATTATTATTATTATTATTATTATTATTATTATTATTATTATTATTATTATTATTATTATTATTATTTATTATTATTATTATTATTATTATTATTATTATTTTATTATTATTTTGTTACCAATTATATACAACTAATAATAATAATAATAATAATAATAATAATAATAATAATAATAATAATAATAATAATAATAATAATACCATGCACTATATTACCTTCAAAAATGAAAAATCATGATGCAATGAAATCATCATGGCTTAAAATAGGTCTTAGTATATATATTTGTTTTTGTCATTGAGATCAATCTTCAACCTAGACATCAATCATTGTTTTTACAAAAACATGAGAGTTTCGGCAGTAAAACAGTGAAGAGTCTTCAGTAGGAACTGTCAGTAATAATAATAATAATAATAATAATAATAATAATAATAATAATAATAATAATAATAATAATAATAAAAATAAATAATAATAATATAATAATAATAATAATAATAATAATAATAATAATAATAATAATAATAATAATAATAATAATAATAATAATAATTACGAAAATAATGAGAATATTGATATTGATGATAATAGTAAAATAAAAATAAAATATAGCAAAAATAATAATAATAATAATAATAATAATAATAATAATAATAATAATAATAATAATAATAATAATAATAATAATAATAATAACAATAATAATATTAATAATAATAATAATAGCCAATTTAAGGATTGCATGAGAGGAAATGGTAACCGAGATTGGTTTTGATAAAGTTTATTAATAGGGCAAATAAATAATAAAAGGAAACTCATAAAGTCGTTAGCCAGTCCCAGCGGTTTTTTTTTATTATTATTTTTGTAATAAGAATAATAATAATAATAATGTAATAATAAATATTAATAGAAATAGTAGAGAGAGAGGTATTAAGGAAGTGATATAGACAGAAGTTGCTGGGTTATAAGCGTAATAATGATAATAATAATAATAATAATAATAATAATCATAATAATAATAATAATAATAATAATAATAATAATAATAATAATAAGAAATAAATAATAATAATATAATAATAATATAAAAATATATTATAAGATAATAATAATAATAATAATAATAATAATAATAATAATAATAATAATAATAATAATAATAATAATAATAATAATAATAATAATAATAATAATCATCTTCCTTTTTTCCCCAAGGTGCGTGACATGCAATGGAAACATAAAAGTAGTAGAAGAAAATGACACAAGCCGAAAAGAAAACCCAGCCATACCGCCCCCTCTATACCTAATAAATAGTGAGAACTTGTCGCAGTCAGAAAATCCACCCTAGAGCTTACACGGGACCCGCGACGGACCCTCACTTCTTGGCATATCGTCAATGCTAGTGTTCCATCCTGCCCGGTGGGCCACAACCATAACCCCTCACAACACCCACCATTCACATCTATTTGTTTTAACTTTACCCTCGTCTTTGCCAAACTCCACATTTCTCTCCTCCAGACATTCGTTTACTGACTAAATTCACTTTTTCTTCGATCTCCCAGCTGGTCGATTCCCAACACACTCACCACTATACATCCGCTTAACCAACTGACTGTCATACATCCTTTCCACATGACCGAAAGCCATCTCAACGTACTTTTCATTTATTCTCGTCATATTACCCCTTTCTTATACGACCACATAACTCTCTAATACGTTCATTCCTCGTTTTATCAATTCTTTTCACACCTAACACTCCCCTAAGATTGTCCATCTGAACACATTAAACTTCAGATCTATACTTCTTGTTCCAGACCATAGTCTCACTACTATACAATTAACACAGGTTACAATATACCCTCATGTAAGCCCTAGCGCACTCAAGACTTAGTCCCTTTACATTCACCAACGATTAATTGCACCATCCACCTTCCTGCCATTCACAACTTTCCCTACTACACTCTGTATCATCCGTTACCTTTTCATCCAACATATATCCTAAATATTTAAACTCAGACATTTGTTCCAGCTGCTCACCATCCAACAAAACTTCACACCGAGGACTGTTCTCACTTACAACCATAACCTTACTCTTATCTTACGTTTACTTCAAAACGCCCTCCTTTCCCTGCCAATCCTCTAAACCAATTCTCTCACAAGCTCTCTTCAGATTCAACCACACAAAACCAAATCATCCGCATATAATAGGTAGGCACCCTCCACTCCTCTCCATTCTCCTCCATTCTAACACCATTTCCTGCCACTCACGCCCATCTCTATTCTTTCAGGTAACCCCATCCATATACAAATTGAATAACCAAGGAGACATAACACAACCCTGCCTCACTCCGCTATTAATATTAAACCAATTCATTGACACCATTTATGTCTTTACACACGCCTCACTAATCGTCCATACATCTTTGTGATTCTCCATTCAGTAAACACTACCACCAACACCATATATTACTACACCTGCCATAGAGCTTTCCATATTATCCTATCATACGCCTGTTTGCAAATTCAAAAATACCTAAATACAATTTATTCTTCTTCTTCTCAGTTTTCTCAATCATTTGTTTCAATGTAAAGATTTGATCCACAACATCCTCTACCTACTCCCTAAACGCACCTTGTTCTTCACCAATCAGTCCTTCAGTCACTCGACGCACTCTTTCGACTAAAATACTAGCAAATAATAATAATAATAATAATAATAATAATAATAATAATAATAATAATAAATAATAATAATAATAATAATAATAATAATAATAATATAATAATAATAATA
>JABUQX010038238.1:0-5000 GCA_015478945.1 Trachelipus rathkii
AAAAAGTGCAGAATCCTTAATCGGATCCGGATCCGGAGTCGGGAGCCGGAGTGTCGATGGGAGCCGAAAGGTCAGTAGCACGGTGCCGAAGCTTGAAGTTGTTTTTTCCGGAAGCAATATTTTTTTGGGGTTTTGAATTTTTTTCAAGCCTGAGCGCCTCGCAATTTGCAACTTGTGCAAAAACCTTAGTTGGATCTGGAACCGAAGCGGGAGTCGGATTCGGAGCCGGATCTGGGTATTAAATTTTTTTTTAAGAAATTATTTTTTTTAGATGAAAAATTTCAAGAAGACGTGCTGAACAGGTTTCAAATAGTGCAAAATACTTAGTCGGATCCGGATCCGATTCGAGCCGGAGTCGAAGTCGAGCCAGAGTCAGAGCCGGTGCAATAGTATAAATTTTTTTCAGAAAGATATTTTTTAACTTTGAATGTATCTGTATTCAGGATCGTGCTGAAACAATTTTTAAAAAATAGTGCAGAAAACTTAGTCAGATCCGGAGCCGAAGGTGAAAAGGTCGGAGCCGGAGCCGGAGCCGGAACCTGGGTATGAATTTTTATAAAAAAATATTTTTTAGGTGAAAAATTTAATGCCAGAAGACGCACTGAACAATTTTCAAATAGTGCAGAAACCTTAGTCAGATCCGGATCCGGATCCGGATCCGGATTCAGAGACGGATCCTGGGTTTAAAATTTTTTCAAGAAATAATTTTCTTAGATGAAAAATTTATTGTCAGAAGACTTGTGAACAATTTTCAAATAGTTCAGAATCCTTAATCGGATCCGGATTTGGAGTCTGAGCCGGATTTAAAGTCGGAGATGGAGTCGAAGCCAGAGTATGATTTTTTCGAAAAATCATTTTTTAGGTGAAAATTTTTTGATATAGAAGAACGTGCCTGAACAATTTTCAAATAGTTTAGAAACTTAGTCGAGTCCGGAGCCGGAGCCGGAGCCTGGATATATTTATAAATTTTTTTTAGAAAAATATTTTAGGTGAAAAAACTTTATTGCCAGAAGAGGTACTGAACAATTTTCAAATAGTTCAGAAACTAGTCAGATCCTGGACCAAAGAAAGTGGAAGTCGGAGCTTGAAAATGTAGGACCGGAAGCTGGAGTCTGAGCCGGACCTGGGTATGTGAAATTTTTCAAAAAAAATATTTTTTTTAAAGTGGAAAAAATTTAATGCCCAGAAAAATGTAACTGACAATTTCAAATAGTCAGAAACATTAGTTGGAGTCCGGATCCGTATCCAGATTCGAGCCTTATCCTTGGTATAAATTTTTTCAAGAGATAATTTTCTTAGATGAATATTTATTCCAGAAAGACTTGCTGAACAATTTCAAATAGTGCAGAATTCCTTAATTGGATCCGGATTCGGAGTCGGAGCCGAAGTCGAAGTCGGAGCCGGAGTATGATTTTTTTTTGTTAAAAATTTATTGATAGAAGAAGTGCTGATAGAAGAAGTGCTGAACAATTTTCAAATAGCGCAGAAACCTTAATCAGATCCGAAGCCGAAGCCGAACTCGGAGCCGGTGTCGGAGCCGGATCCTGGGTATAAATTTCTTTCAAAAAAATCTTTTTAGGTGAAAAATATATGGCCAGAAGACGTGTTGAACAATTTTTCAATTAGTATAGAAACCTTAGTCGGATCCGGAGCCGGAGCCGGATCCGGAGCCGAACCCGGAGCCGGGTTCTGGGGATGATTTTTTTTTTTAAGAATATTTTTTTAGGTGAAAAATTATTGAAAAAGATGTGCTGACAATTTTCAATAGGCAGAACCTTTGATGGATCCTGATCAGGATCAGGATCCGGAGTCGGATCCGGAACCGGATCTGGGTATAATATTTTTCAAGAAATATTTTTTAGTTGAAAATGTATTGCCAGAAGACTTGCTGACTAATTTTCAAATAGTTCAAAAACAGTCGGATCCGGATCCGGATCCGGAGTCAGAACCGGAGCCGGGGTTAGAGCCGGATCCTGTTTATAAATTTTTATAAGAAATATTTTTTTAGATGAAAAATTTATTGCCGGAAGACGTGCTGAACAATGTTCAAATAGTGCAGAAACCTTAGTTGGATCCGGATCCGTAGTCGGAAACGGAGCCGGATTCTGGGTATAATTTTGTTCCGATAAATATTTTTTTTCGGTGAAAAGTTTACTGCCAGAAGACGTGCTAAACATTTTTTTCAATAGTGCAGAAACCTTAGTCGATCAGCGCCGATCTGGAGCCGCAGCCGGAATATGAAGGAACCGGATTCTAGGCATAAAATTTTTTCATAAAAATATTTTTGTATGTGAAAAATATATTGCCAGAAAAGTACTGCACAATTCTCAAACAGTGCAGAAACTATAGTCGAGTTGGAGCCGGAGCCGGAGCGAGCCGAGCCGGAGAAAATAATTATTATTTTTCTTTTGGGAATGTAAAAGAAAATATATCAAATATAAATTATGCAATTGAAAATGATTATATATATAATATATATATATAATATACCTATATATATATATTATATATATATATATATATATATATTATATATATATATATAAATTATTATTATTATATATATATATAATATATATATATTATATATATACTATATAATATATATAAATATATATATGGATGGGTTTATGAAATATGAGAGGGGGGGTTGAAGGTAAAACGGGATGGAGTTAGAGCAATTGAGAATGAAAGAGAGGTGGAGGGTGCCCTACCTATATGTGGATGATTTAGTTTAGTGTGGCGAATCTGAAATAGCTTTGAGGGGATTAGTAGAGAGAGATTTGCCAGGTGCGTAAAAGGAGGGGTTTGAAAGTAAACGTAGAATAGAGTAAGGTTATGGTTTTGAGTGAGGATAGTTCTCTGTGTAAAGTTATGTTAGATGGTGGAACAAATGTCTGAGTTCAAATATTTAGGATATATGGTGGCTGAAAAGGGAACGGATGATGCAGAATGTAGTAATGAAAGTTGTGAAATGGAAGGGAAGATGGCTTGTGCAATTATCCTTAGTGCGATGCAAAGGGACTAAGTCTTGAGTGTGCTAGGGTCCTACATGACGGTATGCTATTACCTGTGCTAATGTATAGTAGTGAGACTATGGTCTGGAATAAGAGGTACAGATATAAAGTATAGATATAGAACTTCTGCTGGGGTACACGTCATTTAGATGGGTTGCTCCTGGGTTACAGGAGCAACCAACCAAAGTCAAGCCACGCCGACATGGGCACAAGATGCTTGTTGAGATATTTTGCAGTAATAAGCGATGAAAAATTTCCACCTCGTGCCAGGACTCGAACCATCGACAACAAGCGTCGCCGTTAAACAAAATGTACAGGAGGCTTAACCATATTTACGCGATCCGCCTCTTCCAGAAATAAGAAGCATACTCCGAAGTTTCAAAAATTTCTTGCTTCGATATCACATGCTTTGAAACTCGATATTTATTCAAATCCATAGAAGGGTGGTTGGAACCCCTGCTGGGGCTAAACGGCATTCTGCTAGTTTGCTCACGTGTTACAGGAGCAACCAACCAAAGTCAGGCTACGCCATATGGCGCAACATTGGCTTGTTGCGAAACAAATTTGCATTAATAAGACGAAGAAAAAATTTCACTGCGCGCCAGGACTCGAACCATCGACAACGGCGTCACTGCTAGACAATGTTCAAGAGGTTAAACCACTAGTCAGATCCGACACCCAGAAAAAAAGGTATTTCCTTACAGTTTCAAGTTTCCTGCTTCGATTTTACTGCTTTGAAACGATACTTATTAAAATCCACAGAAGGATGGTTGGAACCCCTTCTGGGGCTACACGGCATTCTTCAGGGGTACTCATGGGTAACAAGACCAACCCACCAAGGACAAGGAACGCCAACAGGCGCACAATATGCTTCTTACGACAAATTTGCAAAAAAGACGAAAAAAAATTTCACTCACGCCAGGACTCGATCTATCGACAACAGCGTCGCCGTTTTTAGACAATATACAGGAGGCTCTACCACTAGTCATCCACCGCCTCCCTAGAAAAAAGAGAACGCATCTCGGAAGTTTTAAAATCTCCTGCTTCAATATCACGGCTTTGAAACTCGACACTTACTTAAATTCACAGAAGGGTGATTGGAATCACTGCTGGGGCTACACGGCATTCTTCTGGGGTGCTCCTGGGTTACAGAGCAACAGACCCAAGAGTCAAAGAACGCCGACATGCGCACAAGATGCTTGTTGCGATGACAAATTTGCAATAATAAGACAAAAAAAATTTCACTCGTGACAACCGGACTCGAACCATCGACAAATGCGTCGCCATTAGACAATGTAGAGATGGCTCTACCACTAGTCGATCCACTCCCCAGAAAAATGAAAGGCATCTCGAAAGTTTTAAAATCTCCTGCTTCGATATCCCTGCTTTGAAACTCGATACTTATAAAAATCCACAGAAGGATGGTTTGAACCCCTGCTGGGGCTACCCGGCATTCTTCAGGGGTGTTCAATGTGTTACAAAGCAACTGACCAAAAGTCAAGGAACGCCGAAATGCGCACAATATGCTTGTTGCGACAATTTGCAATAATAAGAAGAAAAAATTTCACTCGCTGCCAGGACTCGAAACCATCGAACAAAATGCGTCGTCCGTTAGACAATTGTACAGGGACGCCGCTAGAACTTGATCCAACCGGAATGCCAAAAAAGAAGGCAGAACAGTTTTTTAATCTCCTGCTTCGATATCACTTGCTTTGAAACTCGCTACATATTAAAATCCACAAGGGTGGTTGGAACCCCCCCTCTGGGGCTACACGCATTTTTCAGGGGTGCATCATGGGTTACAGGAGCAGCCGACCAAAGTCAAGGATCGCCGACATGCGCACAAACATGCTCGTTGCGAGAAATTTGCCATAATAAGACGCGAATAAAAATTTCACTCGCGCCAGGACACGAACCATCGACAAGAGCGTCGCCGTTAGACAAAGTACAGGAGGCTTTACCTAGTCCGATCCGCCTCTTCAA
>JABUQX010038238.1:10000-18019 GCA_015478945.1 Trachelipus rathkii
AGCGTAACATTTACCTATATGGGTAACCATTATTTTAATTTACATACATTTAGCCTCAACTTTTATTGTGATTAATGTTTTTTTTTCTGTTCATAAACTTGAGGGTGTGTGAGTGCGTAAGTGTTTTTAACTTTATAGAATATTCATATTTTACATATTTACTGTAAGTACGGGTTTACCGTTTTCTAATTTCCGGTTTTAAATTTAGGTTTGTGTGTGTGAACAATTTTATCTTGATTTCTCCTTTGGTTTCTGTCTGTTGTTGCTGTTGTTGTGATTGTGTGTACTTGCATGATGGCAGATTTGCACAGGGGCGGTTTTCTATTAACTTTACCAACATCAGTGACTTACACTCTAACTCTGCATCCGTGGAATACCACCTCTCTTCCCTAATTTTTTGCTCTTTCCTGACACCGAGATGGCTAAGAATTCATCCTCTAACTCGTTTAATATATCCAACTATAACTTATTTCATAATTTACGTCTGAAGGGTGAAGTTGGCCTCTGTAAACATTAAGTATGAACCTGTAACACGTCTTTCGAAAATTCGAAATCCCCTAACATCGATGTTCTGTAGCATAAAATCTTTCTTCCTTCTAATGCAATAATCTTGTGCTTCTGCTACTGTTCTCATAACATAACAGATTTCCACACCTTTTCTGAATATCATGAGACTGTTTTATCTTGTCTTCCAAATACTGAGGTCCTCTATTAAGGGGATTTCAATGTACACAACACTGAATGGTTGGGGTCCTCTCATACTGATTTAGGTGGGGAGGAGGCCAAACCATTCAGTATTCTCAATAATCTGGAGCAACTAATTAAAGAACCTACACACATTCCGGATTGTCCCAACCAATTCTTGAATACGCTTGACCTATGTTTCACCACTAGTCCTTCCCCCTATAAATACACCACCTTCGTTCCTATTGGTAAATCTGGCCAAACTGTTTTAATATCTTAATTTAATACTTTTCTCCAAACAGCCCATCCTACCTATACGTTTTTTCTGGCACTTAAATCGGGCCGATTGAGGGGCCTTACTTCGCTTCTAAGCTAACTGTAATTGGAGTGACTGCTTTGACTCTGAAGACGCTTCAGCTTCTGCCGATAATTTGCGAGCTGTAATCGTCGTTCATGGGATGAACAGATTCATTCCTTCTTCGACTAAATCTTTCTCTCCACATAATCCATGACTCAATTGTGCTTGTTTTCTCTGGTCATTCAGGCTAGAGACAGTGCGTATTGGGTGTGGAAAAATCCTCGTTCTCCTATCACTCTCGCTAATTTTCATTCAGGTAGAAATTGTTGCAAGCATACTCTTCGACGAGCAAAGCAGACTTTCATTAAACAAAAGTGCCCTGACCTCTTTGGTCATCCTACTAACAAATCTTTCTGGTCTCTTGCCAAAAATATCTCTAACAACTTTTGCAAATCATCCTTTCCTTCTCTTATTTGCTCTGATGGTTCTGTTGATAATACATCAACTAAAATGGCAAATCTCTTTGACCTACTATTTTCCTCTTCCTTCTCCTCTCAGGTATCCTATGCCTTTGCCTGTGATTACATTTGATTGGGTGCATGGGCTCCTGAAATCTATGAACGTTAGGCGGGTGGTTCGGATGGCATTCCTCCCCGAGTTTTGATGGGGGTATGCTTCCGTGCTGACCCCGCCCCTGGTTCAACTATATTCTTTATGCCTCAATGCAAGGACTTCCCTCAGTATTGGAAGCACGCATATTAAACTATTCCAACAAAAGGAGGCCGCTTTGATCTCTAACTATCGACCCTATAGCTCTCACTTCCCTTCAGTGTTGTAGAAGCACGCATATGTCCAACCTATTCCGATAAAAGGAAGCCGCTCTGATCCTTCTAAATATTGCGCTATAGCTCTCACTTGTATTCTATCTAAGATCTTTGAAACCCTTCTTAACTCTTACTTCTTAGACCATATGGAATCTCAGTACGGCTTTTGGCGCTCGAGGTCTACTGGCGATATACTTTGCTATCTAACAGACTTATGGTTTTCCGCCCTTAGAAACTACGGGGACACTTGTGTAGTGGTGCTTGGCATATCCAAGGCATTTGACTGGGTATGGCATAATGGCATGAGTCACTGCTCTCCAAGCTCCCCTCCTTTGGGTTTCCTCCTTCTTTGCTTACTTATGTCTAGCTTTCTTTCAAATTGCTCAATATCAGCTGTTGTTAATGGAGCGACTTCTTTTTCTGTCCTATCTGCTACTTTATTCCTACTTTTTATCAATGATCTCACCTGCACATCTAACTCTATCCACTTATAGCCGATGATTCGATCCTTCATTCTTCACTCATTTCAATTTTGCTCCCGCTTTAACTTCTTGAATTACCTCTCGTCTTAATATTTCCGACTCTATTCTCGCTAATCTCGATATAATTTCTGGGTGGGGTCGTCTCAACCTTGTGAAATTAAATTCTTTAAAAACCCAACTTCTACAAATCTCCCTCGCTAAGACTCCTTCTAACTTTCCTATCTCTTTCGACCCGATTCTCTCGTCTCTCCTGTTGGACAATATAAACTCCTTGCCTTCAACATATAAAAAGAATGGTCTTTGGAAACCTCAACATCACACACACACAATTATACCATATTACGGTTTGCTAGGACAGTCTCAAAGAAACTGGGAGTTCTGTTTAGACTGCGAGAACTTTCTTCTCTCCTTCTCAGTTACTTCCAGCCTAACAAGTATCTTATCCTTCCTTGTAATGGAGTACTGCTCTCCTACCTGGGGGGCTCTGGTTTCGCCCGGCTTTTGGATATGGTCTGTAAAGGCCAAAATGCTTGTAAACTGTTCTGATACTTTCCAGTTCACACTTGACCCTCTATCCTTGCTGCGCGATGTTGGTGCTTTATCTCTTTTTTATAGGTACCGCAGGGAAGTGCTCTAGGGAACTTACCACTCACATACCACCACCTTTACGACGCCCTCATAGCAGAAAGGGTGCTGTGTTAGCACACGAGTTTTGTGTTGATATTAGTAACTCCAGCTAGTTTCGCTGTGGTGCTTCCTTCTTTCCTGCCACCTCTGTTTTGTGGAATTCTCTTCCATCTTCTGTTCCTGCTGGAATTTAATCTCCCTCACTTTAAAGCCTGCGTCTGTGCTCATCTGCGTAAAATGGGGTAAGATGAACTTTTGAGCCGTATAACACCCCCTCCTTGAATAGGACTCTGCCAGTGAGTGGTGGTGACAACTGTTATATATATATATATATATATATATATATATTATATATATATATATATAATATATATATAATAATATAGTAATATATCACTATATATATATATATAAATATATATATAATAATATATATATATATTACATTACATTAGTTACGTTTAGTACTAGTAATTCCTATTACTAATAAATAATGTTAATAATTAATGTTACTAATGTTAATAATCGATGTTATGCTAATGATATTTAAATAAATTAGATTAACTAATATAATAAAATAAAAATGAAATTTTCTTTCATGCTAATAATAATAATCAATTAGTAATAAAATGAAAGTGAAATTTCCTTATTTTATTAATAATAATCTGGGATAAACTTATAACATGTGCTTAAAAAGGTTTTTATAATTTATATTCAAGATTAAAGCCTCCCATCCACTCTCTGAGCTCCTTCCATTTTACTGCATATCATAAAATACTACTAAAAAATGGGTCTTCAAAAATATTGCAATAATATTTTTATATATTTTATTATTTTTGTTATTTTTTTCTTATTTTTTTTACAGTTTTAAAGTGTTTTTTCTTTTATTTAAGTATATAACTTGGCTGGAATATTGATAAGATTCTATAGAAGTGAATTAAATGTAAATAAGGTTTTTAGTCAAGTTTTTATTTGCATATATATATATAATATATATTATATTATATTATATATATAATATATTATATTATTATATAGTATATTATATAATATATATATATATATATAAATAATTTTAAATGCAGTACCTACAAAAATTAACGCTAGGGGTGTTGTAATTGTATGTGTCACCAATTCGAATTTATGTTGATTTCCAGAAAAATAAAGAATAAGTTTTTCGATATTTTGCAATGTAGGACAGAATAGTGTTGAAGAAAATACATGATTAACACATATTAAAAAGATATGGAAAGAACTGGGGAGAGTTTTCAATAAAAACGCAAGAAATCACAAAACTAAGGAATTAATGAAGCACTATGTAGTTTTTCAGTTGAGTTTGTGAATGTATTCCGAACTGTAGGAAGGCAGAAAGCGAACATCCATCTTATGCGACGTAGAATACATAATTTCAAAATTTTAATACGTAAATGAATGTGTTCTAATGCTAAAACTTCGTTAGGTGAATGGGTAAACATACCACGATGGTCGAGAGAAGGTTTGGGTGTGTCACTACAACCATTCTGTCGTGATGGAAGTTTTTTGGGAAAGCTAGGGAGACCAGGCATTGCAAAACTGTAGTAGAAGATCCTTTTCTATAGATGTGGACAGTTCTGACCACTTTTAATGGTAAAAATCCTTCAGACACAGTTGGAAGACATTCAAAAGCAAGAGTAACTAATGATACCCATTAGACAGCGACACTGCTGAAAAAATTATCATCCTCGAAAGGTCAGGAAACCATTCCTTCGATAATCTTTGGAGCTAGATTAGCATTTGCAAAGTATTTCAACTGGCACATTGATGACTAGGCGAGTCCTTTTTTTTTTTTTTTTTTTTTTTTTTTTTACTGAGGAATCTTGATTTCGTCTCAACAGCTCCGATCGATATAATAGAATGTATCCACTATCAAAGGAAAAATATGTTACATGCAATATCCAAAACAGCATATTATCCGGAGGAGTATTAGTAACGGTGTGGGGTTGGATGTTTTTGACGGCACCTACTGAGCTTTACGTAATTGACGGAAAGCGCCAAAATTCTGAACTTTGCATTACGAGCATCATAGACTTAATTATTCCTATTTGTCCCTTACATTGGAGATGAGTTCATTATGAAGCAGGATAGTGCTAAACCACACCCATGAAGAATAGTCCATGAATATTTGAATGATGTAAACCTTTAAAATATCTTACTATTGGCCAGCCTAAAGTCCAGGCCTGAATCCCATAAAAAATATCTGGAACATGATGAGATCAAGAATTAGACAACAGAATTTAAACTATTTACAATGCATATTTATCCGAAACTCTTGTGTTTTCATGAGAAGATTTTCGACAAGATGTCATTCGACAGTCAATTGCGTGAATGGGAAAACGTTGCCAAGTCGAAATTCTTAGCAGGGGTGAACATACATAATATTAAAGAACATTGAAAAAGTGTGCATTATGGGAACAGTGATTTTCTATACATCATTGTTTACTTGCTATATGTAAATAATTTTCTGTGTTTTCTTATATTGTTGAATAACTGTTTGTAATATCATCATGGGACTCGAATATGTTTGCTATATAATCTTTATGCACCATTTACTTATCGAATCTTCATATTAATTTTTACCTTTCAATTACAACCCCCACAATATTATATTTCAGTGGTGAGCTAGGCTGTTCTCATCCGGTTCTCAGGAAAGTGAACCGGCAACTTTATATCATGGTAAAGCTGAGAATCGATTTTTAAAATTTTGGCAACTCAACACTGAGTTTATAATATTATATATATATATATATATATATATATATAAAAGAATTAAAACACATAAATATATATATATATATATATATATATATATATATATATATATATATATATATATATATATATATATATATATATATATATATATATATTTTTTTTCTTTATATATATATATATATATATATATATATATATTATATTTATATATAATGTATATATATAATACTATATATATATATATATATATATATATAACAATATTCTTTCTCTAAATTTAATAAAAAATACAAAATAATATGAAAATATAAATCATTTTCAATTTAAAAATCATGAGAGAAATATGTCGCCATATTTTTTTTTTTGGGCCTCCCCCTCCCCTCCCTTCCAATCTCCCGCTCTGCTATACCACCTCAATAAAAAAAATTAATAGAGTTAAAAAAAAAAATCTACTGAATTAATATGAGCAAATGATCAATCGCTGAGACTAAATTTACTGAAAAGAGAAAATAAATTCTATTGTTTGGCACAGTGCCAGCAATAAATTATGTTTGGGAATGCCACAAAATTTGGCACGGTTCTTCATCATCATATTAAAAACGATGATTGATGTCGGTCTGGTCTGTCCTCAAAAGTCAAAGACACAGGAAACTATGACCTAACAACTTTCCTGTCTTCAATTTCGGTCTACCACTATGCCAATATGAAAGATATATATATATATATTATATATATTATATATATATATATTATAATATATTATAATATAATATATATATATTAATATATATATATATATAATTATATATATATACATATATAGTACATGTATATATACAGCGTTATATAAGAAAAGAGGCCATTAAAATTGCTAGGGAAAAGAACCCCAAGTTTCAATCCATTCTATCGGCATTAATGCTCGACATTGGTCAATAAAATTCACTTGAAAATGTTAAAGTGAAAGGAATTTGAGAGCATAAAGGATGGAAGGAGAGTTCCTGAGTTCGACTTAAAATGCATGAAACAATAGTGATAAACGTCCGATCTGGGAGTACGAGGGAGAACAAGAGAATCTTGAACAGAGAGAGAGAGAGAGAGAGAGAGAGAGAGAGAGAGAGAGAGAGAGAGAGAGGAGAGAGAGAGAGAGAGAGAGAGAGAGAGAGAGAGGGATAGACAGAGACAGAGACAGAGACAGAGACAGAGACACACAGAGCGTGAGACAGAGAGAGACACAGAGAGAGACAGAGAAGAGACAGAGAAAGAGAGAGAGAAAGACGGAGAGAGAGAGAGAGAGAGAGAGAGAGAGAGAGAGAGAGAGAGAGAGAGAGAGAGAGACTCTTTTGCATCCTGTCGGTGGCTTCTAGACTCGGATCTTGACGGATATTATTCTTCCGTTTTCTTACCTTTTATGCTTTAAGTTTGTGTGATTTTGTGCTAGTTTATTTCTTCAATCTCAGAGGAAGAACGAATGTACTCAAGCGTTAAGAGAAATTACATATATACGTTTGTATGAAAATATATGCTATAATTTTCCTCTAAATAGATATTACGTAAATACACTCGAGAACGTTCTTAAAAAAATACAACTTTTATGCTACAAATAAATGTTATTTTTATTGCATAAATATTTACATAATTACAATTCTTTGAATTGTGTAATATATATTATATAATATATATATATTATATATAGTATATAATATATATATAAATCTAAATTTATATATATATATATTTATATATATATATATAAATATAACAAAGGAATATGATTGCTTGCAGACCTTCCATGAAATTAAGTATTAATAGAATTAATATTTTAATTAAAATTAGTTTTGCCTTTAATCCTATTAATAAGCAGAATAAAAAATGCAGGTACAATTGAATCAAACTACATAAGAGATTGTTAAAATGGAATGTGGAACACTTCAATGTAGCATCCTCAATCCTTTTTCTAAATAAAATGATCTATGACCTTTTAATGGATGATCTTCACTGATACAACATTTTTTAGTTCTATGCAGTCAATTGTGTTCTTTGATCTTCTGATCTAAATTCAGGAAGCTTTTATATTCAATAGTTTAATGATCAGAGATCTGTGGTTTAGATTTTTCAGTTAATAAAACTATGTCGTCATACAGATGTTCTCTAAATGATCCACCTCACGCAATCATGTATGGGAAGGAATTCAGATACATGCACAATTTCACAAATAATTCTTATATTTTGACCCAATGTTTTTTGAAGTGTAAATATATTAAATGTAACAGAGAAACCCATGGTGCTGTTTAAATATTGGAAAATAAGAATTGGGAATCAGATAGAAGAATTATGTATTTTTATGATGAAATAA
>JABUQX010038239.1:0-12500 GCA_015478945.1 Trachelipus rathkii
TAGTTTAGTCAAAGTAAAAAAAAATATATTTTTACTTTGTTCTAGTTTATTGACAAACTTATGCGTGTGATTATTTCTGTTTGAGATCAACTTTTCGCGAAAATTGTTCATGCAATTGTGCATTTACGTTCTCATCTAGTATGGCTTGGGATTACTTTAATATTGAATCCAATGACATCTCGAAGCGCAAAACTTGTTATTGTAATTTTTATCGAAAAGGAACTACATCTTGGTTAAGAAACCACCTAGGTAACAAAAAGGAAGAATCTAAGATTATGAGCAAAGAAGAGGAAGAAAAGAAAACTGGGAAAGAGAGGAAAGGATCTTCAACGCCTGCTTTAAGAATGAAGAAAATTACTCTTGTAATTTGCATAGGAAATATAAAGATGTGAGACGCTAAAAACGAAAAAACGTAAAGGATGGATAATAAAATTTCAGAAATGTTAGTAATGGACGATCTTTAGTTTTCTCACGTTGTAGATCTTGACATTGAAAGGCTAATGTAAGAAGTTGTCCTTTTTAGTGATGGACATGACATCCGCATCCGCATTTGCGGAACATCCGCACCTAAATTGACATCCGCATCCGCATCCGCAAACAGTCAAATTTTGACATCCGGTCCATCACTAGTCCTTTTATACCCACTACATCAAAGAAAATACTAAAGAGTTTTTATTTGTGAGGAAATGTATGACTACGTTAAAATTAATGTTCAGAATTAATAACTTCTATCAAACAATCATCCAAGTTTGCTTTCTCCACCGACAAATGGTCATACTCAATCTAGAGTTTCTTGCCGTAGAAAAGAATTTTGAGTGCCAAACTTTTGTGTTCTTCACTGAACCACTCATTGAACGTCACACGGGTGAATATCTCTGTGACGTATTTTTTGGAATTTTGTCAAAATTTAACTTATCTCCCGATGATGTTCACTGTGTTATGAGAGATGCTGGTGCCAATAATATAAAGAAAGCTCTGTTTCTTTTTGGAGTGAATAACACAAACTGTGTCAATCAACTGAACCGAACTAATAAAAATGGATTGACATCTCAAACATCAGTCAGTGAAGTCCTCTCAAATATGTAGGTCAATTTGCCGCACATTTTAATCATTTGACCATGGCTCAAGAAGAACTTTAAAAAAATACTGACCGCAATTAATGTCCCACAACTTTCAGTAATATATGACGTTACGGCACGCTGAAAGAGCACTCTGCAAATGATTATAAGGATCAAAAATTTCATAAATCTCTCTGCTTGTAACCATTCTAATGTTAAAATAAACGTCTTAACATCCCATAACAATTTTATTCTAACCAATTGTACCACTGTACTCCAATCCTTTGAAGATATTCAACAAAAACTCATCAATAGCAGGAGTCATTCCTCTCGTAACCACTACAAAAAAAAATATTAGTATGCTTGCACAATGATAGTCAAGGAATAAATATTATGAAGGCGACAATATAGAGATAAATTAACAAATGGTCTGATTTTACAAAGCAGCAACTTGTATTCCATAGCTACATTTTTGGACCTTTGATACAAAATAACATTTTTCACTTCTCAGTTTATCAAGGACAGGTTTAAAGTTTAAATGTGAAGAAATATAAGTTTGAAATAGCTTAAGAAAAAACAAATAACAACACAAGTTACTTACAAGCACCACTGTCACCGATGTCACGAATGCAATTCTATATGTAACTGTCTACTGGCTAAGCAGGCATCAAAAATCGTCAGCCAGTACGTCAAAGAGGTACCTCAAAGAGAAACGCATTTCCCTGACGAAGACACCCTTGCATGGTGGAGGATGCATTTGGAGAGGTATCCTGATCTTTCACGTTGGCTTGTACGTCATCAAGTGTTCCCAGTAAACGTTTTTTTTGGTGGTGCCAGTCTGAATATGATTAAAAACCTAGCAGAATAAATGCTGAAAGAGCTTAAAACATTATTATTTTTGGAGTATATAACCTTCCAATAATTCATTTCGACTTTTGATTATTTTATCAATTGTAACTCTGTAAATTAATGATGTGGATTTTCTTATTCAAAGGACGGAGATTGAAGAAAATGGTTGGTGAAATGCGCGTAAGGATGGGTCCTTTTTCCATAGGGAGTGAAATGTAGTTTTATTCATTCAATATTTTATGACTGAATTACTACTGGCAATATGTAACATTCGCATTCGCAAATATTAAAAGAAATCATTCGCATTCACTTTGCCGAATATTATAAAATCTCGAATATATATATATATATATATATATATATATATATATATATATATATATATACTTGCTCTATATATATATGCTTATATATATATATATATACTATATATATATATATATATATATATATATATATATATATATATATATATATATATAGCCACCTGTTACGATAAATAGCAAAGTATCCAAATTTCTCACTCCTATTTGATGCATGTGGCACCGGTGCCAAAGCCACAGTGTCACATTAACATGGCCTGGCACACTTTCCCTTCAGAGTTCCTTCAAATAATCCTTGATCCATTTTTTTTTATTTAAAGACAGATGATTAAAGCTCGTAAAGGGCTTGACCTTGCAACACCTTGCCATGTGTCTCTCCTGCCGAAGGGGTAAGGAGTTGGTGGCTCTCTTGGCGGGAAGGGAGAGTCCAGAGAGAGTGCCACCTGTATTGATCTTTCGGCACCATCTGGATTGAGGTAGAAGGGAGAGCGAATAGCCCAACTTTAATGAACAAAATTATATCGTAAATAAACAGATGGGAGCATCTTTTGCTTAAGGAAGCCTCTGCCGAGGGGAATGATTTTTATAATGAGAGAGGGGAGTGGGTATACTGAGAGTATATACGGAAGGAAGGGGAAACTCATAGGGGGAAAAACTCACATTTACAAACAACGTATTGTGTGTTATTGATAAATTAAATTGTTCTTTCTCCTTTGTTCTCAACTTGTGTGATATTTCATCGATCTCTTGAATGAAATTCCTTCATTCCTTTTATAGACATATCTCTATGGGATATCCTTTGAAAGAACGATTTTGGAATTATTTGAATATGTTACTCTTTTTCCTGGAATAAATTACGTTAAAAAGTATTTTTTTTTTTAAATTAATAAATGCTTCACAATGCTTGATAAGAATACTTGCCAAATTTAAAATACTCATATATATATATATATATATATATATATATATATATATATATATATATATATATATATATATATATATATATATATATATATATATATATATAGACCTATATATATAAGTTAATCACGGTAAAAAATTCTTCAACTCATATGTATATAGCCAGCCAATAACCAGCAGCCAGTATGTAATATATAATATGCGTAATATGTAACATATGTATAATAATAATATATATGTAATATATATGTATATGCTTAATATGTATGGCAGTAATCACAGCATAATAATATATATAATAATAATAAATATAACAACTAATATATATATAATAATAATATGTAATAATAATAATAATAATATATGTAGCAATAACAATAACAACAATATATATATATCAACTTAATAATAATAATATATATATATATATATATATATATATCATTTTGGGTGTCTCACGGAAAGAAGGTAATTTCTTTCATATCTTTTTGACGGGCAGCCTGGATAGATAAAAATATCGTACCGTGTCACTGCGAATTCTGTATGATGGGCTTTGCACCTTTAATTGACATTGGACCCTTTTTTTTATTTCTTTTTCTTAGGGGATTCGGAAATATTTATCTTTATTTTTTTTTTATTTATCTATTTTTTGTATTATCTCTTTGACCTTGTTTAAAAATTTTGATAAAGAGGAGAGAAAAAAAATGATTTTATTATCGTGTATTATCTATTTCTTTTTTTCCCATTGTTTGATAAAGAAAAAAAAAGAAAGGTATTTTTTTTTTTATCTTTTATCCGTTTTTGGCGGGATGCCATTAAATTGAAAGTCTCCTTCCCGTGTCTTGCGCCTTCTTATTGTTTATGCAGCTCTTTCCTTCCGACGCTTTTGACACCGATCAAAATTATTAGGAGGAAATTTTTTGCGATTTTCTTGAGATTTTCACGAAAGACTTTTCCTTTTATTGTAGCCTTTTTTTATAGTCTCACTTATCCGGATTTGTTAGAAAGGCTTTAGTTAAAAAATTAATTTTTTTGTAATAATAATAATAATAATAATAATAATAATAATAATAATAATAATAATAATAATAATAATAATAATAATAATAATAATAATAATAATAATAATAATAATAATAATAATAATAATAATAATAATAATAATAATAATAATTTATTAGCACGAGAAATATTTGTAGATTTGAGGCCGTAAATAAGTAAATAAGTTAAAATTTCTTTGGTGAGTCACACGTGACATTAATATAAACTTGAATGGCCTTTATAAAGGAGCGGTAAAATATAAGATATAAGTCTTATAAGCCACAAAATCAGTAGGGTCTATTTGATCTTTATTTTTTTATATTTCTTTTGAAAGTTCACAACTCACGGGCTTTACCCTATTTTCTAGGAGGGGAACTGCACTAGGTAGTTGCTACCTAGAATCCGGATAAGAAATCGCACCCAAACCTCTCTCTCTCTCTCTCTCTCTCTCTCTCTCTCTCTCTCTCTCTCTCTCTCTCTAATTGCTCCACAGTATATAACCTATATATAAGGAACATTTTTTTGATTTTTATGATTTGTCGGTTAGAAGACTTTTACTTTTTACCCTTCAAATTATATCTTAGTTACGGAGTTTTAAACCGTAGTCGACATTTGGTTTCCGGTCAAATTGCAGAGTTGTCGAATCGGAATCGGTTAATTAATTCCAGTGATTAGAAATCGGAATTGGTTTGGGAAGAATTCCTGGGACCTGCGGAATCGAAGTCACCCGAACTTTCAATAATTTTTAAAGGCTTGAATCGGAATTGAAATTTGAATCTGAAATGCAAAATAGTCGGAATCAGAACCAAGTCGGATCTCTCTCTCTCTCTCTCTCTCTCTCTCTCTCTCTCTCTCTCTCTCTCTCACCTCTCTCTCTCTCTCTCTCTCTCTCTCTCTCTCTCTCTCTCTCTCTCTCTCTCTCTCTCTCTCTCTCTCTCTCTCTCTCTCTCCCTTCTCTTTTTATCTCTCTTTCTCGTTCCGAATCTTTCTTTATGTCTCTCTCCTTCTCTGTCTTTCTCTTTCTCTCTCAATCTATCTATCTATCTCTCTATCTATCTATCTATCTATCTATCTATCTATCTATCTATCTATCTATCTATCTATCTATCTATCTATCTATCTATCTATCTATCTTTAATTCCTTCTTTCCTTTCTCTCTCTCTCTCTCTCTCTCTCTCTCTCTCTCTCTCTCTCTCTCTCTCTCTCTCTCTCTCTCTCTCTCTCTCTCTCTCTCTCTCTCTCTCTCTCTCTCATTTTGACATTGTTTATATCTCTCCAGCCTCCTTTGCTTTTCCCCTGTCGCTACCTCTTAATCTTCCTCTTTTTCCCAACGGAGAGGTCCTGACGGTATTTTTAAAGAGCCACAAGATTAAATGCGTATCAAGTTACCAGTTCTGTTTAAACGGAATCCAAATATAGATTAGCAGTTTGTGAGACTGTAAATAGGACATGCCCTTTGCCTGCCTTACATTATCTGCTTTTTCTTAATATGAAAGCACCTATTTCCGTTCGGAATTCAAAAATTGTAAAAATAAGGGAATTTGTTTTATAATATAAGGTGCAGCAAAACTTTTTAGTCGTTTTTATTTTTATTTTAATTACAATTTATTTTAGTTTGTATGTATATTTACATAAATGTTTTTAAAATACTGAAGAGTAATTTCATACACAAAATTCGCTATCGTACGGCTAGCATTTTACTTATCACCCTAAAAGATCTGCCTTATCATCCTAAAAGATCTTCCTTCCTTATCATCCCAAAAGATCTTCCTTCCTTATCATCCTAAAAGATCTTCCTTTCTTATCATCTTAAAAGATCTTCCTTCCTTATCATCCTTAAAGATCTTCCTTCCTTATCATTCTAAAAGATTTTCCTTTCTTATCATCCTAAAAGATCTTCCTTCCTTATCATTCTAAAAGATCTTCCTTATCATCCTAAAAGATCTTCCTTCCTTATCATCCTAAAAGATCTTCCTTCCTTATCATCCTTAAAGATCTTCCTTCCTTATCATTCTTAAAAGATCTTTCCTTCCTTATCATCCTAAAAGATCTTCCTTCCTTATCATCCTAAAAGATCTTCCTTATCGTCCTAAAAGATCTTCCTTCCTTATCATTCTAAAAGATTTTCCTTCCTTATCATCCTAAAAGATCTTCCTTCCTTATCATCCTAAAAGATCTTCCTTCCTTATCATTCTAAAAGATCTTCCAAAAACTACTTCAAGAAAGCATTTTCCTACATTTCTTTTATTTTAAACTGTTTAGAAAATACAGATACAAAACTTATGGTAATAATATACTATATATTATTGTAACATATTATATAATTATACTATATATTATTATAATATACTATAATACTATTCTACTTTCATCACTGTTACTATTGTAATAGGTCTGTAATATATAATATATATAATATATATATATATATTAATATTATATATATATAATATCTATCTAAATATATAATAAAAAAAAAACAAATGTGTATAGTTATATATATATATATATATATATATATATATACTATCGAAAAAGGGACGGTATAACAGGTGACTTTACGGTTAAGGGAGAAAATAAGAATAGTAGGAAGATGATTAATTTCTGTGAGGAGAGAGAAATGTGTATAACTAATACATTTTTGAGCGTAAGACTATCTATAAGTATACGAGAGTTGATGTAGGTAGAGATGGTGTCGAAGTGAAGAGTATTATTGATTTTGTGTTGTGGGAGAAGTTGTTGAAATATGTGATAGATCTAAATCAGTGAGAGGGTTGGTAATGGGAATTTTTAATTTTTAAATGATCATTATGTTGTCTTATGTATAATTAAGTTAGTGGGGGGGCATGGATGGAGAGGAAAAAAAAAGGAAGGAAGTGGGGAAAATTAGGAGTGAGAAATTAAGTGAACAAGGTTTTAATAATAAGGAAAAGTATGTAAGAGGACTTGCAAATAAGTCAGTTGAATGTAAACAAAACGAAACTGAACAAATATGGACATAAATGAAGGAAGCGTTTATTAATAGTGCAAGAGAAGTGTGTGTGTGTGTTGCTAAAGTAGGAAGTAAGAATGTCAATCATAGATAGTGAAATGATGAGGTGATGCAAGCTTGTAAAAATTAACAAATATGTGTGATTAAATGTCCTAAAAGCCAATGATGAGGTTTCGAAAGAAAGGTGTATGGAAATATATAAGGAGGAAAAGAGAAAGGTTAATAGTAAGATAAAAGGAAGTAAATGAACAGTTTTGAATGAGGATGATTGGTGACCTACAAGGGAATAGAAATCTGTTCTGGAAGGAAGTGCTAAAGTTTATAAAAAAGAATAAAGGGAATCTTCATTTAATAATGAATAGGGATGGTGCTTTGTGACTGATGAGATGAACGTGAGGAGTATGTGGAGGCAACATTTCAAAAATCTGTATAACATTGGCAGGTGATGAAGAGGTGATAGTGAATGTGTGCGTTTGATGGTGTTAGAAGAAGTAGGTATGTTAAGGATGATTTAATTAGTAGACAGGAAGTAATAGGTAGAGTGAGAAAGTTGAAGAATATTAAATCAGCAGGTATAGATGGAATTACTGGTGGAATGGTCAAGAATAGAGATGAGATTGTGACTGACTTTATATGGAAGTTGCGTAACAAAGCATTTGTGGAGGGAGTACTTCCGGAGGACTAGAGGAGAGCAGTGATAGTACATTTGAATGAATAAAGGTAAGGGTGATAATGGGAGCTGTCGAAACTTACAGTGGAACTAGTTGAATTAGTGTTTTCAGAAAAGGTGCATCAAAGTGACGGAGCTTGAGAGGATGATTGTTAAATAATAAGGTGCATTTAGAAGTGGTAGAGGATGTATAAATCAAATTTTTATTTTGAAGTAAATGAGTGAGAAAATCGGAAGTTAGAAGAAACGTTATTTAGGTTTTATTGACTTGCAACATGCGTATGACAGGATTAATAAGGAAGCCCTGTGGTAAGTGTTAATGATATATGGTGTTGGTGTTAGGCTTTTGAATGGAATTAAAAGTATGTATGTATGTTGATAGCGAAGTGTGTGAAAAAATAAATGGAGTGGAGAGTGAATTGTTTAATATTAATAGTGGAGTGGGGCAGGGATGTGTTATATCTCCATGACTATTCAATTTGTATATGAATGGGGTGATGAAAGAATTTAAGGCTGGTGTGGCGGGGTAAGGTGTTTGACTGATGGTTAATGGAGGGTGCCTTGCTTGCCATGCAGATGATTCGGTTTTGTGTGGTACATCAGAAGAAAGTTTGAGAAGATTGATAAAGTGGTTTGGCAGGATGTGTAAAAGGAGTTGTTTGAAAATAAATGTAAATAAGAACAAGGTGATGGTGATAGATGAGATGAGCAAAGTCCGCAGTGAGAAATCAATGTTGGAAGCACTGGTTTGAACAATTGTCTGAATTTATATATTTAGGCTATATGTTGGATGAAAGGTAATATATGATGCTGAATGTAGTAGAAAAGTGTGGTAGGAGAGGTCTCTTTCTCTTTCTCTCTCTCTCTTCTTCTCTCTCTTCTCTGTCTCTCTCTCTCTCTCTCTCTCTCTCTTCTCTCTCTCTCTCACTCTATATATATATATATATAATTATATATATAATATATATATATATATAAATATATATATATAGAAGATGTCTAAATTATATATATAAATATGGTCTATATATATATATATATATATTATATATATTATATATATATATATATATTCTTAAATTCTGGTAATGGTTTTGTAAAAGGGAATATTTAAATGTTCAGTTCTATGTCGATGTAGATTTATCACTTGTTTTTTTTGTTGTTGTTTTTTTTTTTTAATTTTTAAATGTTATAATGATTCTATAAGAAAACATCAAATGATTAAATAATACTATTTGAACAGAGACGTTGTCTTGACATGTTATAAATGATTAATAATATTGAAGGTGACAGAAGGATTTAGGGAATAAATAATGTAAATGTAAATGCAATTCTCTCCCCCCCCTCCCCCAAGTTGGATATTCCCCAAAATTAGATCATCCCCCCCCCAAGTTGAATTAACCCTTAAGTTTGGAATATCGCCCTAGTCTCATTGGAGTTTAATTGTCATTCTCTTTCTCCCTATTCCTTTCCTCCGACACGTTTACAAGATTCATTTGGTTAATTAAGTTATTTGTATACTTCTGGAATGAAATGTATCCTATATTTCAATAATCGCTTTTAGACCGTTTCAAGAAATAATTGTGTTCTTTTATTTTCAAGTGGTCATATATATATATATATATATATATATATATATATATATATATATATATATATATAGATATTAATGTATATATATATATTATATATATATATATATATATATATAATATATTATATATATATATATGACTGTATCACACGCAGGTTTTCTTTATCTATGAATAGGCGCTTAAGAAAGTACTTAGCTAAATGATACACAAAAAAAAATTAATTACTTTTAAAACTTTTTATCTTCACCCCAAAAAATGCTTATTTTTATTTAAACTTTAGTTTGGTATACACTACATTTATTAATTTACTCTATTAGCGTGTAGCCGTTAAGTAACTTTTACATATATATATATATATATATATATATATATATATATATATCTACATATATTTATATATATATATATATTAATATATATAATATATATATATATATATATATATATACTATATATATATATTATATATATATCCCCACTTCATTTATCCCGGACCCACTCAAATTCACTCTTTAAAAATTCCACCTATTCAAGACTCACGATATTTCTTTATTCAATCCTCATTTCTTATCATTTTAATGTGCAATACCACAGTACAAATAATACATTATTTTATTTGCTTTTTTATTATGGAATACATTTTGAGTCCGGTAAACCCGATATAATGTTTTTTTTTGATTAACGTTCAAACCTCACGTTTTTAACATACCTGTAAATTTCACTTATATTATATATATATATATATATATAATATATATATATATATATTATATATTAATTATATATATATATATATATATTATTATATATAATTATATATATATATATATATAAATATATATATATATATATATATTATATATGTGTGTGTTGTGTGTGTGTGTGTGTATGTGTGTGAGGGTGTGTGCATACAGGTATTAATTAATGAAGAATGCATATTATTATAAGCACAATAAAATACGATTTTATTAATATATTTATGCATAAATCATTTTCTAGAATGTCTATCTACTATCTATCTACTATCTATTTATGTTTATTATTATTATTATTATTTATTATTATTATTATTATTATTAATTATTATTATTATTATTATTATTATTATTATTATTATTATTATTATTATTATTATTATTAAACATCTACACCATTCAAGCGCCAGATTCATCTGTCCTTCACTGCGATTGGTCCCCAACCCCTCCACCCCCCTCCACTTTCGAACATCTCTCTCCAAGGTTAAAAAGACATATTGTCAATTATGTTATCGGCGTCGAAGAAATGAAATAAAATTATTCTGCAGCTCCCCCCCATCCCCACCTCCCATCTCGCCCCTCTAGACTCAGTGACTGTTAATTAATTTAACGGTATGTATTTTTTTTCTGTTGATTGGCTAAAAAAGATTTCGTCGAACGATTTCTAAATTGTGTTTTTGTGTTTTTGTTCTTAGAAATTAATAAAGTTTACTTTTGTTTGAAAAGTCGTAAAAAAATAAATAATAAATAAAATTCTGGTGAGATTTATTAGATTAATCGGTATGACAGGGATGGGTAATACTCTCTCTCTCTCTCTCTCTCTCTCTCTCTCTCTCTCTCTCTCTCTCTCTCTCTCTCTCTCTCTCCTCTCTCCTGCTCTCTCCTCTCTCTCCTCTCTCTTCTCTCTCTCTTCTCTCTTCTCTCTTGTTATTATTTATTATTATTATTATTATTATTACTTATCTATTATTATTATTATTATTATTATTATTATTATTATTATTATTATTATTATTATTATTATTATTATTATTATTATTATTATTATTATTATTATATAAAATGACTGCATGCAATAACTTGTGATGTTAGAGAGATTGTGTCATTGAATATGAAGAAATAATTCAGCCGACTTCCGTCGCCCCATTACAAATGACATATTAAATCTACAACTGTCACATGTGGATTATATATATATATATATAATATAATATATAATATATATATATATATATATATATATATATATATATAATATATAATATATATAATATATATCAAGGGGCTAATCCTTAATTGCTTGCTTAGCAACTGCAGCGCATGCTTAAGGGAAAAATAAATTAAAAGAAAATTTTTGATTGTCAGTAAGCTGTGATTTGAGAATAAAGATTTCGGTAATTAATTATTCTTCTTTCTAATGTCTAATCTCTTGCCTGTTTTAATTTTATATTTCAATTTTGCATTCTCGAACAACCAACTGATAAAAATATCGCTAGCAATTACGAATGCTTTGCGGTAAACTCGAGCAGCCAACGTTAACAAAAATTTCGCTAGGCAATACGATGTTTGCTGTAACTCGAGCGTGTGCTTTCCTAAGAAGTTTAACATGGCAAACAAGTGCGCGGGCATGAAATTATTTACGGCGAAAACACTATAAAAGCTAGAGAAAACTTGACAGAAAGCAAATACACTGAGCGAGGCGAAAAAAACGCATCTCCGAGTCTTTAATGTTCGTTCATTTCGTTATTCTTAACTTTTAAAGAAACATGACGAAGAATTATGATATTTTCTGCTATTCTGTTCAGGTTGCCACATTGGCTATTTCGAGCCATAAATTATGAAAGAAAGGTTTCATTCTATATACAGTAATTAAGTGTCGAAATTTACATAAAAATAAAATATTGATAAATACAGAAAATAATGCGAATATTTTAATTAAATTTTGGAATTAGGAAAAAAAAGAAAAAATACACTAAAAATAGATAAATAGGCTTGTTTAGACTCGATTTCGTTTTTAATACTTAATGTCTGTGTAGATGTGCGTACGCGTGCACATTTTGACGTTTTATTCATGCTTCATGTGTTTGAAGTGAATCGAAAAAAAAATATCAATGGCACCATGTAGTCGGGATGCTTTCTGTAAGCTCTGTCACTGCATAAAACATATTAATAAAATTGTCTTATAAATACAGTAATTATGGATATCCATATCAGATTTGCAAGTAAGCTTTGTATTTCAATTATATCAATTATATATATATATATATATATATATATATATATATATATATAT